>PVLA01005271.1:0-150927 GCA_004027455.1 Hydrochoerus hydrochaeris | reverse complement strand
CCTTCTTTCTCTCTGTCCATAAATATAATTGAAAACATATTATTCATAAGCAAACCAAAGTTGAATCTCTTCTTCAGTAGTAGAGCCCAGGAATATAGATTCTGGGGGCTGGGAGTCAAGTGTTACTACAGGGAACACGCGCACCCTCATTTGTGGACTTTAAACTTCTAACAATACCAAAAAAGAAAACACTCCAAAACTGAATTAGTTTTGTGTATGTGGAAACATACAACATTCTAATTGCCCTATATTGATATAAACACCATAAACTGAGGTTTGAAGTATCATTTTTCAAAAGTGTAATCTAATACAAAGGCTGCCACACACTCCACTTGTGACTTGAGGTCCCACCTACTGCCCTTGTGTCAGAGGAGGGACTGCTGAGGTTTATCAAGCAGTGTGACTTTCATTTGTCACTTTGTTATTATATCTTCATGAGAAATAATTTATAATTTTGTCTTTTTTCCCCACACAGACCTTAGACTAAGTGCAATAGATACCATCTATGCAATAAGGAATCTGTCTTGGTGACCCTGATTATCAATTTTCTCATCTGTAAAATGGGTGGAGAACAGATAAATAATGTTAGCCTCTTTCATAAAATGTCTTAACGTGTTCACCTTTAAGGAATGCTGATGGTAAATGCGCTATGAGAAATCCATCCAGCACGTCTCACGAGGACTCTGTTGGACACATCTCCATGAGGTTATGGTTACCAAGCATCATCTGGCTTGCTTGAGTGACTGCTTCGCCAGCACCTGTCTTCAAGATGACTGTATTCAAATAGAGCCCTGTGAAGTTTTTCTTACTCAAATGTAACTTACATATACATTTTCCTCTAAATGTTTCCAGAAAAACATGCTATTGCTCCCGCACATTAATGTAAAAATGCTTGAAATCTTTGAGGATGCAACTTTTCTATCCTGATCCAATACATTCTCATTTTTGGTTAATGTCTATATAATTTATACTCCTCAGTTGAGCTCTTCTGTGGCTACGCTGGTTTTAATTTGGCTGTTCCTTACTGACAATACACATTTTAAAAAAATTATGTGTATTGAAATTGAAATTGTCTACATACTATGTGAAAACAATTGATAAATATAACTGCTCTAACTTAGGGTTTTCTTTTATAGATGGTCCCATTATTTCTTTCAATATCACCATCGAAGCTACTGCTTCCTGCACTTTGTGCCACTGTTTTGTTTTAGTTATTATTTTCTGCTCTTAGAAGAGTTGCCTTTTTCTGCTTCAAACTTCACAAATCCCTGATGAGGTCAGTGCTGTCTAAAGTAGAAGCAATTTTATCCACTCTAAATGAACAATTAACATAAATTCATCTTTTTTGCATAGGACGAGTTCTCCATTTAGAGCACCATAGTTTATTTCAACATCTTCTGTACACTTCAATAGCTTGAAGAATTTTGCATGTTATTATCCCGAAATTATTCTTGGCTTTCAAATTGCTGACCTTAATAAGACAGGCTTTCTTCATCTCCTGTATTATCATATCATACCTAATGAAATCATGTTGAACCAATCAAATTCCTGGATGACTGACCTTTATTAACTGGTAATTCAGAAATATGATTTCAGAAAGCTCTATTTTATAATGAAAAAAAATTACAAAGGCAAGATTGTTTCTCATTGGCTAAGGAAGAAAAAGGTTCTCTGGAAGCCAGTCACAATTAGGCTTTAAAATGTAATAGACTCATAGAGAAAAAATGTTATTGTTCCAGAAGATGACATTAATTCAATAATTTTAATTAAGTAGTTTCAAGTCTTTGTGTTGACTTTACCCATAGATAAGGCCAGTGTATATTTGAAAATGTCATGTGATTTTTTTTATTGATTTTATTAAGTTTTTTTGCAATAAATCACATTTTCCTTTATAGATACTTCTTTCAAAGGACAAAACACTGTGTAATCATGTTTTCATCAAGTATTTTTGAAATTTATTATTGTGAAAGTCACTGTGGCTCTATGGAGAAAACATTTAAAACTTTTACTGGTAGCCTTCTCTTTATGAGAAACTGATCAGTAGATACATGTATGGTGTAAGTGCTAGGACTCTACACTTACAAAGGCAGCACACAGGCAGGGGAATACATTTTCATATTGAATCTTAAATGCTAAGCAAGAACTAATCACTGTTTGCAGTGGGGAGTGATTCCCAGTCTTAAACTGAGAATAGCTCCTCTTGGGCTGTGCCACCAGGGCTGGGCTGCAGACCTTTGTTCTCCTACTCCACTCTCACTGGGAGGCATTATTCAAAATAAAACTTTCTAATACAAGCCAGTTAAAACCTATATAATTTTGCTCAGTGTTCCATAGTGATTTTATCATGTTTCTTTAGAGATAAAGATGAGACTAAAAATGATAAATATGCAGAAATTATGAATAACTTGTCATTTTCAAATTACAGCTTTAAGTGTTTATCACAGGTAGCTACTGGAACCTGGCACTTTTCTTCCCTCAGAACTCAATCTTTGTAGAAGACAAGATGTCACCATAAGTAAATAAATTGTATCAGTTAAGATTCTAGCATGAAATAGATATTTCACTGAAAATGGATAATTGAGTGGAAAATTTATGAATGATCATTTAAGATATGAAGGTGATTTCTGCCTCTAGGAAGACATAGTAGACATAGATTCCCCTGTGTTAACAATATAAATAATAATATATAGTACAGCATTTAAAGCAAATAAGATGAGGGAAAAGGAAAAGCATAATAGCTACAGATTTTAAAAATCAAGGAAAAGCACAGTAATTAGTTTCTTTAGTTTTCTTTTGGCCTCATATATTTTAAGACTTACAGGGGACAAAGACACTAAGACAGAAATGCCAATAGGCACAGAAGAAGGACAACATTAAAGACTGCTTTTTTAGCTAACCAGTCAGAATAGACAGTAGCTTACCAAGACAGCATTTAGGCAATAACTGCTCTACTTCAGCCAGACACCACAGGAAAAGCGATAGCCTCACCTTGTTCAGACACAAAACAACCTGGGGGAGAGAATTAGACTTTCACTCTTATCAAGCTGTACCAATGTGCCGACATCCTACTGCCAAACTGCCATTAAAAAGCCATATATGCAAAGAAGACTTTCAGGCCCACTTAGTATTAATGACCCTTACAGTCATTTACCAGGAAGAGGAAGCCTAGCACTGAGTGAGTTTGAGCTTCTTTGAAACTAGGTAGATTCAAAAGTTTCAGGTGTCTGCTTGGCTTTCTTGTCACTACTTCCAGCAGCTGTTTTAGGGTCTCTGTGTCAGTCCCTCAAGGATGAACATCCAGGTACCCCAAAACTTTCATTACTGTGCAGTGCTACCAAAGCAGCTCCCCAACTCTGTTGCAGTTAATAGTGTTAGTGGAGATCATGAGAGGACAAATAAATAACGTTGACTCCTGCCACCCAAGAAAGTATCAGTGGGAAGTAAGAAGACACATCGTCACCTTTAAGAAGGGGGGATGCTTCCACAATGGAGATTGGAAATCAGTGGAGGTTGGAAATTTCAACCCCATCTGACTCTAATGAAAGGACAATCACTCCCCTCCACCAGCATGGTGCTGGGAGAAACCAGTTAAACTAAGCATTTAAAGAAGAGTCCTACTCTAACAATACCCAAAATGTACAGGTTTCAATAAAAAGTATTCTTATCTAAATACCAAAAATTTAACAGACTTTGCATTGATTAAGAAAGTCAACAGATGCCATTATGAAAATACTAGGATTGTCAGATTTAGGTGAGAAAGGTGTTCATGTAATCATATAAAAATGCTTAAAAAATAATTATGAAAGCTCTTAAAATAAATGAAAAAAATAGACAATTGTATTAAATGGGCAGAAAATGTTAATAAATGGAAGTTATAATGAAGTTAATACATGATTTAGAACTGATTAATATCCAAATTATTTTTAAACAGTGTATGGACTTTTAAGAATGAAGGAGATGATGGGTGGAATTAATGAAATGGGAGATGGTTTAACAATTAACCAATCTGAAAAACAAAGTTAGAAAATAAAAATTGTGTAGTAGAGCATACCAAATTATGTGAATCAAGATACAGTGAAGTCATATTTTGGGAATCAATTAAAAAAGAATTGGGGGAAGAAGAAGGAAAAGAATAAACTTAAAATGGAAAAGAAGGCAAATAATACACTTTCTATAGGACTTACCAGCAGAATCCAGGGTGGTTTCTACAGAAACAGGAAAACATAATGATACATTTTTTTTATACCTAAAGAATAGTTCAAAATTTTATATCCAGTGAAAATATCCTTCTGAGACAATGAAAAGAAAACAAGTCATTTTCAGAGGAAAGAGAACCAAGAGAATTTTTTGCCACTACACCTAAAAGAAGGTCTAAAGAATATTCTCCAAATAGAAAAGAATGATGCATGAAGGAATTCTGAATATTAGAAAGAAAGAAAAATGGTGTTCAAAAATAGGGAAAATGCTATTGTTTGGAGGTTTTTGACTTTAATAAACCTTCCAAATTATGTATAATAACTGAAACAAATATCATAACATTGTTGATATGATTCTAAATGTATAATCAGAAAATAATTCAGTAATATTATAAGTAATGTAAAATAAATTTATATAAATGGGTTAAATCTCTAATTTAAAATGATAGTGTTAATATCAGTAGATTATAATATGCTATGTATTAATAATGCAAGGTCTATAGAAACCACTAAAGAAGCCATACAAAATTTATAAACAAAGGCATTACAGATAAAATTTAAATTCTAAAAGCATTTTAAATCAATAGATAGCATTCTAGAATAATGAAAATAGGTCTGGTAAACACAGAGAAATCAAAAATAAAAGACTTCAGTTCTAAGGTAGCAATAAATTCATTAAATACACATCACATAATTATACCAACTAAAAGATATTGGAAAGGTAAATTTTAGAAGAATTGCAATCACATATTTTTTTAAGATTCACTTTTAATTAACCTATGTATAAAAAATAGACAGCTTGAATGTATGAAAGATGGAAAATCTTATACAAAAAGAAGTAAAAAAATATCTCTATGTGAACATCAGATAAAGCACACTTTAGAGAAAAGGCAATTACCAGACACATAGAGAAACACTGTGTACTTAAAGTCTTAATCTGCCCAGCAAATAAGATAAATATCATTAAGCAAATGAAAAAGTTATAAAATCTCTGATGCAAAAAAATTAATATAGCTGAGGAATAGAGACAAACCTACAATTATGGTTGGAAAGTCAACATCTTGACTTTCCAAATTAAATTGGAGTTACACAGAAAATTCAGCAAGAATAAGGAAATCAACAGTACTATCAAGCAACAGAATCTACCTGATATATATATATATATATACTTATCACCATCTAAGCACCCAGAAACATGTTCTTCTGTAGGAACCATGATATATACCAATGTATGCACTGTCCTGCATTTCAACGTGAACAAAAATCAAACTTGTTCATAGCATGTTCTCCACTGCTAATACTGCTAATACTGCATCAGAAAATTATGAAGTTGGAAGCTGAAAAAGGTGACTCTTCTTATTTTCAAACAGCAGAAAATAATAACTAAAACAAGTCATTGGCACAATGTTGAAGAAGCAGTGGCTTCTATGGTGATATTCGAATAAACAACAGGACCATATATAAAAGAAATTAGAATATGTATCTCATATGGTCTTCAGGCATATTACACACAAAGTTTTGGCCTTATTTTAAGGTATTCATAGAGCCAGGTATATTCTTCAAAGGCTGATGCCAAAATAAGGAACAAGGGAGATTTTGAAGAGAAGATAAATCACCAGTTAAGAGAGATTATCGAATAACACTTGAACCTTCAGTCTTAACTAAGGAGGGGGAGGGGGAAACTCTCTTCCCCAAAATGGAAATTTGCAGAAACATACAATTGGGCATTTCCAAAACACAGTCCAAGAAGTGAGAGACAAACATACCAAGATGTCAAAATGTCAAAGAATGAAAGGAAGATTAATATTAACAATGAGAAGCTATATTAACTCAAATGATGGAGATTAGGACAAACAAAATGACCACTGTATTTACTGAAAAAAAAAATACTGCTATCAATTCCAGAGGCAATTTAGTTTGAAATTATACAAGATTATGTATAACTCTAAAGAATCAAACAACATCCATATCTTTGCTATATAATTATTTATGATGATGATGATGATTTATATGAGACAAGAGCTGTATTGTTAATTGATTCTTAGAGCTTAACTGATTCATTTACATTGTCACTTAGCATTGTTAACTGAGGGAGATACAGATTACCTATTTTGAAAAGCAAAACATGAGAATTGGAATTGTTCTTACATGAAAAGAAAATTTTCCCATTTTACACATTTTTTTTCTTAGAAGTATTTTTCTGTTTATAATTTACATACTTATTTCATTCATTGATGGAATCATACAATCTTTACTTAATCAAATAATTATGAAGTAATTCTTCACAGACTTCTTATATATCATATAAGTAGTAAGAATCAGAATTATGTTCTAAACCCTTATTAACCCATTTTCACTTTGAAGAACTGTATTCATTGTTGAAGGAAGGACTAAATATTTTCAATAAAACTTAAAACATGTCTGTAAAACTTTAGCGTAACAAATTCTTCAGCCAATTACACTCAAGTCACAGTAAAGTGAGAATCTTGTGCATTTGGGGAAAAATGATCCATCTTAATACTTTCATGTTTTAAATCTTGATATAAGATATCAATTTATTCATCAACTGTTCAACAATTTACTGAGATGGCAACCCTCTAGTAGCCACTTCTCCTGTCATTCAAGAAAAACTGCATAAGGAATCTAATATTAATGATAGTGAAAATTCATACACATGTCCAATGTCATGGTAAATTCAATGAAGCTAATTGAGGGAAGTATTTAGACCTGATAGTGAGGACAATTTATGAGACATGTTTTTGATTGTCTCTCAAGGAATAGCCCTTTAGAAAAGGTAATGTTTCATTGTATGTCTGTTAGACTGGAGGCAGGAACCCATACATAGGTATCTGGGCAAAGAAGTGCCCCAGATAGTGAGATCATAGAGAGAATGAGGGCCCTAAGTATATGAAAGCATGAGATAGAAATATAATGGATATGATTGGAGTTGAATAAAAGAGGACAGCTTCAGAGGACATGGTCACAATAATAGGCACTCCTGTCACATGTCTCAGGACATCAGGAATACATATTCTAAGGCATTGCACACTTAGGCAACTTCATCATGGGGACATCACAGCATGGTAGCACACAAATATAGTTACAATAGCATTTATGTAGTGTGTTACTATGTGGACACTTCTTTTAAAGATCAGTGATATTTTGTATTTATTTATTTATTATTGGAACATATTTTAGCACATTATGATTACATTCATCAGAGGAATTGGCACAGGTGCACAGCATTTCTCAATTCTTTTCCTCTTTCTTCTCCTCAACTCTGTGTCTTTCTCTTTTAATATGCACGTAGATAGGTATGGATAGATGCATAGATATAGATAAGATATATAGATATATAATACATGTGTGTAGTAGATGATGGTCACCTTTCTTATAGGAATTGGGTGCACGTACACAGCACTTTACAATCCTAATCCCTTTTCCTTAAACTTCCTTTCTCTCGTCTCCATACCCCATTCTTCTATCTTTTAGTTCCCTTCCTATAGGTCAAAAAATCTATCTAGCTCTTTCCTATTATTTATTTTGCACTTTTATGCATACATTAGGTTCCTCATCTAAGATGAAGCACGTTATGCTGAAGCTTGTATGTATGATTTCCTTCACTTAACAATGTGATCTTAAGGCATGTCCTTTTTTCCACTTTTTAAATTTAAAAAAAATTGACTTTTAGCAATATCACTTACAGTTATGTTTATTGCTCTTTTGTACTAGTGCTCAATTTCAAACACAAACACATGGATAAGTGGCAGAAATTTGTCAGCTCCATTGTAATCCCATGGGACCATCACTGTAAATGTAGCCCATTGTTAACTGTGAGCATGTTAAGAAGCATGTGGCTCTTATATTTTACATAATTTTGCAGACAATTTGGAACAATTTTTTTTTGTACCAGGAATTGAACTTAGCACGCTGTGCTTGCTAGGCAGGCATTGTGCCACTGAACGTTATCCCTGGACCTATTTAGAACATTTTTTATTTCATTTTTATTTTGAATATCATGAGAAGTCTTTGGAAGTTTTTGAGCAAGTTAACAGTAGCATAAGATTCCCATATAAAGTATTCCACCAGGCTGCTGAATGTAGCATACATTGTAGGGTGGCCAGAATAGAACCATGAAAACCAGTTAAATTATAAAGTACAGCTAAATTAAAGACTAAAATGAAACATCAATAACAGGAAACATAGGATATATCTTTTGGAAAAAGGAAGAGGTCTAACGATGGCGGGAAGTTAAAGGAAGCAGAGAGGAAGGGGATGTAAAAAGAATTAAGATGTGTTGCATACATGTATCATTTCTGCACAGTGAATGTAATTATGCATGGCAGACGTGTACTGAGAAACTTATAAAATACAAAATGCAACTAATAGTATAGTCCAGGAAAGAGACTATGGATGATCAGGTAAGGATGTAGACATAAAGTTTCTACATGTAGTTCAAGGCATGAATTCATGGTATTTTGTGATTAATCACATGTTGGTATGAGGGGAAGGATTTGGGAATGAACTCAAAAGGGGTGCTAATATTTAGCTACTTCCCTGAAAGATCTGGTTTTGTTTTGACAGTGCATGGGTCATACTCTTACATGAACAAGAAAACCATGCTGTGATTGTGAACGAATTTATACATGCAGGCAATAATCCATACATTATAAAAACGAATTAAGTTTATAAATATGGTGTTTCATTTTTTATTCATTTTTGAGTTTGGGTTGATGCCTAAAATCAGACTCTTAAAAGATCTTGTTATAGATTCAGGAGTTCAAGAGTTCACATTAGTATTTTAAGACCCTAAAAAATAAAAAAGAAGTTTCAAAATCTATTATCTTTTTATACTGCTTAATAATTATGACTATGACTCATTCAAATCAACCTTTCAAGTGTCTTGTCATAAAATAAAGGACAAGTTACAGAGTTCCTTAATAAGAAGTTAGTAAAGAGAATAAGTGTATGATCCTGAGGCTTTCATTTGGCTTAACTTTAAAACCCTCCAAACTTATCGTTAAAGTTAATTTCTGCTAGCATATCTTAAAACTGTTCTTGCAGGCTAATGTTCAACTTGTAGTTTATATTAAATTCTGAAAATCCTCTTATGATGTATATAAAATATAGATCTACAAAAACTCCATCCTTTGTTTTCAATCAAAAAATCAGAGAAGGGGGATTGGGTGATTTACATATGGCCATATTATTATCTTGGTACAGAGATTAAAAGAAAAAAGACAGACACCAACTCAGGATACAATAAGACAGGAATGGAAAGGAATGACACTTTGTAACTTTAGTAATCACTTCATCATCAATTAGTGTCATGAATAAATTACCCTCTTTAGTGAGAAATTATAGACAGTCCTGCACAGTCAACCAAGTCTGGTAATAGATGCCTTCTGAAAATAAAGTAGAAATACTGTATTTAATTAGCTTTGATTTTAGGAATTGTTATAAAAGTAGAATTTTAAAAGCCATATGTGAAAACATCCATCTCTTGTGTATAATGTCACACCTATGATGGCAACTTGTGTTAGCCTGAGAGAAACACCTTGAACATTCATTGATTATATTCTGAGGTCTTTGCAGAAAAATTAATTTTTATATCAAACTTGATTGCTTGAGATCGGTTAGACTGATAGATGGAAGACTGAAAGGCATAGGTCACCTTTATCTGACTCAGGTACACTTTGATGACCCATTGTTGTAGTCTGGAGTTGTGCGGAGAACGATTAGAATCAGGACACAGAATTTATAATATTATTTTATAATGATCACACAGAGTTAAACACAAAGTGCAGAAAATCCATCCACAACACTAAAAACCCAGAATATTCAGCCAAGGGCCTGGATCCCACAGCAATGTCCTGCATGCGTCCAGCTGAAGACCTAAGAACCCATGATAATGTCTCCTAGGGGTTCAAATGGAGGTCTAGAGCCCATGACAAGGTCTCACACCAGTCTGTTTTACAGATCTGCTTGAAAGGCCCAAAGGTCAGTGGTGGAAGCCAGAAAGTCTGTGCCAGTGAGGTGAAGGAGCTATACTTTTAGACTGAAGGTTCTAGGCTGGAGCTGAGATGTCATGCTCAAATAAGGACCAGGGCTGACCTGAAAAGTACTGCAGTCATCCTCAGCGACCAGGAGGCCTTGAGCTCCTCCAACGATAACAGTTGAGTACATGCCAGAAAGCCAGCATGACAACTTTCTCCTGGAGATTAAACAGCACTTGTCTTCCCCTCCAGAGCCAAGAAGTGATGCGCAATTAAGAAGCAAAGCTCCCCCAAAATGAACCACAGCCACCCTCACCAACACGTTCCCAAGCTCCTTTGATGATAATGGCCGAACTCACATGGGGAAGCTACTCATGACGAGCTCCTGCAGAACCAACGGCTTGAAACAGCAACATTTAAGAGAACCTATATCACCTAGCTCTTCTTCTCTGTCTCTATCTGTGCTGGCTACTTTCCTCAAATGGGTCATCTACACTCAACACCATGCTGTTTAATTCAGCTGGTGTTAAATTGATCACCAGTTTTTAGTCTGTAACCCCCACCCATAGCATGCTACCTTTTTATAATAATCTTTGTGAAATAGAAATAATTACATTAAGTAGCTACAGATATACTGTGAGATATCAGTGAGATTACAGATAATAGATGTTGGGAACATCCTAATTATATCACCCTTATGCCAGATTCATAAGCATGCACAATTTTTCAGGCACAGAAATATATGACATGCAGTACAATTAACAGATGAGAGTCCTCCATAGTCTTTCTGATGCAAAACTGTCTTTTGGGCAATAATCTGAGGATGCTGTGGAAAGTAGTAGCTGCTTCTTCCTCATGGCTAATTCTTAATCATGTGGGCACTGCATGCAGTGTGTGGACTCCTTTTGGTATTTCCCCAACATGATATCTCTGCCAAGGATCAAGTGACTCTATCTTCTAAAGCAAGACCAACCTCCAGGGTGATGATGGAAACAAAAGCATTGATCCAGGAAGCATAAGTGGTTCTTGTAAGAAAGGATTCTAAAGTATCTTTCTTCACTGCCATGGATCTGTGTTATTTATTTTTTAATAAAATGTGAATGTCTTTTAAAAGGGACTTCATAGCATGCCTTGAGCATTAAGATCCTGTTCTTTTGAGGAATTCCAAGCAATTCTTTACCTGTTATTGTGCAGACTTCTTCATACACGTGTAGCCAATTTCAGGAAAATAGTTTATTTGGTGTATCACTTGAAGAAATACTATGTAGCCATCAAAATGATAGCTACAAACCCATGTAAAAATTTCAGAATAAGCTGTTAAAGAAGACTTGAAAAGGGATTATACAGACAATTTTTAAAATAAATATATTTTCAGACAAGATCATAATACTTCCACAAATGCAAAGATGAATATTAATGAATTGAGGAACAAATTTTCCACATTTTATGACTATTTCTCTAAATATCTCTATCTATTATCTATCTATCTATCTATCTATCTATCTACCTATTATCTATGCATCCATAGCTTTTTATAGGACAAGGAAATAGAGATATCCTTACATTGATCCTAAATAACCACCCTTCACCTTTCATTAGTCCTTTTCTTTCTCCCCATGGGAAAATAACATCACTTTTTCATGTCAGTCTTCCAGCAATTTCAATGAAAATTTCAAGGCAATACAATGTTTTCATCAAAGCAAAAAACCATTATTTTAAAACTTAGACCATCTTATTTTGAATGATACAATTTTTTAAAAAAAATTAGTCCTTACAAGTGCACACAGAATAAGTATTTGAAATAGCCACCTCACATGGATGACAAGCACTGGATCACTGTCATCTTACAACCCTTACATCTTTATGCCTACATTACTTCTCAGCTTTATTCTCACACTTTATCAAAATAATTCTTTTGCATGTGATTTGACAAACTTACATGCATCTAACTTAGTTTTTGAATGGAGTCAGTAATTTGTTTTATCTTATATCCTCTACAAACACAGCTCAGAAGAAACCAAAACGTTTTTAACATGCTAAAGCAGAAATTTTCAAACTTCTGGAACCATACACAGGAACTAAGTGATTATATAAACACAGATTTCTAAGCCTATTCCAAGAGATTCTTGTCACTATGATGCATGTGACATTCTGGAACTTGTTTTTGAAGTAATTTGCAAGTGATTTTTATGCAGGTGACTTAGAAATCTACTATGAAGAGCCCTAAAAGAACTTTCCCTTTCTAGACTGTTCTCTGGTTCTAATTGGAATATTCATATAAAATATATCCCTAGTTTTCACCAAAGATACCACCTAAGAAATAGATATTGCAAAGTGCCTTCTGTGACTCCAAATGTAAGATAAAGCTCTGACCCATTTTGTGTTGACTTCATTTCTGAGCACAGACAGTATGAGAGCATGGAGCACATCAAATATTAAGAATTTGACTTATTGTGCGGGTGTGCCCATGCATCAGTTCATCCAATTACATTTGTTCATTTATTGAGTATTGTACTTCCTAGGTGTCAGACATTGTTATACAGAAACTACAGCATATGATGATCTCTTCTCATTAATGAACAGATAAAACCACCAAACAATAAAACCATAGTGAACCACTCACCTTTGGTAGGTTTCATTCCTCTAAGGGCACAAAAATGTCCACATATGCTATTCTTTAGAAATCATTAAAAACTCTGAGTATAAACTTGGTCCTCCTGGCCTCATCCAATACATTGAAGACTCTTTATTCCTGCTATTTACTTAATCCAAAAATGTATTTTATGGAGCTCAACCTATCATCTTTTAAGATCTTTCATATAACCAGGCAATAATCATATCTCCAGTATCACCATATCAGCCTCACTTTCTGCATAAGAACATTTGTATGAAAAGAAGGTAACTATTTTGACCAAATAGTAGATATAGTAAGTGGCAGAAAGGGATTAAAATATATGTCTCTAACTTCCAACTCGGTCTGTTTCAATTTCCGTATGCTGCTTTCTAAACTGCATGGTGCCTCACACATTTTCACTTGACAGATGCTCATGTGAAAAACGATACATGTAGATATGCCCCTGATAAATACTAGGCAGTTTGGTGCTAGAACGCGTTCCAAATGAATTTTGATAGCTCAGTTCAATGTAAAAAGGATCGCCTTTTGAGGTTCACAGAATAAAAAGAAGCTGATACGAGTCAGAGAATTCAGAGTAGATTAGATTGAAGTAAATACATATGTCATAGCCCTACAAAATCCAAACCCTTGCACCTCTCAGACCTAACCCTTTGTGATCAGTAAATTCCAACTGCATTAACTTCTCTTCTGAACACAAACTGTACTTTCTTGCAACTCAATAGCTTCAAGGGTGCATTTGCAGTCAACAGATTCATGCTATACCCCTTTTATCAGATGGTTGCTCCTTGTCATTTAGATGGCTACAAAAATTTTACTTTCTAACTTTAATTTGCCCTCGATATTTTTACCATCCCCTTCAATTATTTGGTTGATTCACTATTCTTTCTCCTTCAAAGGAATTTTGCACATGAAATAATATTCTGTTTTTATTTGTCTAACTTCCTCACTAGAATATTGATGAATTAATGGTGATTTTTGAATGATTTGCCATTATAATCTTAAAACTAAATCAGATTATTTCATAGAATAAATATATAGATGTGTAGATTAATGAAATAATGAATGTTAAAGTGTTCTATAGAAATAACTAAACATATTTGGAGACATAATGAAATAAGAAAGAACACTGTACACATTACTGGAACATATTCATTGAGGAAGTTATGAAGTTTGCATTGAGGAGCTTCACTGAGGAACTTATGAAGCATTTATAGGATAGGAAGGAGATTTTTGGTAATTTCCAAATACTTACTTGACCATTTCTCTAATACACAGTAAACACAAAAAATACACAGTAAACACATGGGAAAATCTTCTTTATTTCAAAATATTTTTTTTCAATGGGATCCTTTTAGATGTTTCAAATGTTAACTTTTGTTCATTATTCAACATGGAAACATGTTCATTTTTCCACTAATGCACTTGGCACCTCCTAGAAATCTTTTGAAAAGTTCATGATTTTCCAATAGTGTTACTGTAAGGACCAAGCTTTCAATGCGTGGGTCTTTGGGTGTCTTTAAAAGAAAGATATGCATCTGATAACAACCTTACCCCACACATATACAGACACATAAGCACAAAGAAACAAAGTGTAATTTAGCTAAAAATGCATGAATCATCTTCCCAGTGGCTTGACACTTTATTGATCATCCTTTTATTTGTATTCTTTAGTTTCAAAGTTACTTTAACATGTGACATTCAGGCCATTGCGATTTAGATCTAAAACCCAAAGCCTCATGTGTTGGAAGGTGATTAGACCACAAAAGTTTTATAACTAACTTGCTATCCCGAGGTGGGTCCTGGTTGGAAGAGGCAATCACTGTGACTATGATCTGGAAAGTTATATCTCATCTCCAGCCCTGTCCTTCACTCTCTGCTTCCTGGTTGCCATGACATGAGCTGCTTTCTTCTGCTAGACCCTTATGCTATTCTTTCCCACCCTGGCACCAGTAACAGACAACTAAAACCTGGAGCCAAAATAAACCTTTGCTCCTTTCAGTTGTGGATGTAAGGCATTTCATTCCTGCAGTAAGAAAAATGACTAACATAGAAGCGTCAGGTGCTTTTATTTTTCAAGGAGAGGTGGTTACTATTATAAAATTATTGGTTAGTCAGAGTAAAATGTGAAAGTGGACTTAATATGTGTGGAAACCTATAATGGAATGATGAACTCTGTGAGGTGAGATCTGCTTTCTTCTGCAATGACATCAGCCAAAGTCTTAGATGTGTACATGCTTCAGTTTAGACTGAGAGATTATTCCTTTTAAGATTAGGAGATAAAGAAGATGGAGTTAAAATCTTTCTGCATACAAGGCCTGAAACACACAAGGTATGCTTGGATAACAAAAAGGAAAGCCAGACAATATAGAGACAATGAGATAAATCCATAGGCCAACACTTTTCTTGGAGCTATTCACAAATATTTCCTGTGGAGAATTTCAATTGGTGGCTTTGAAGCAAGCAGACATGATTTCTGGGAGGTTAAACTGAGACAGAAAAGTGCTTCTTGTGGCCCAGATCAGCAGTCTGTGTGACTTATGGAGATCAGCAGGGTCATCCAAGCAGGTTGTAGTCAGCTATTCCCTGAGGATACGGTTGCCAGGAAGAAACTGGAAAAGTCAGGTATCTGGACTGATTGCCTAGAGTAACTTGGGGAGCTTTAAAGTTGGAAACTTTGTTCAGGATGACAGCTGTCTACTGGCACAGAAGAGATAAATTTATATTCAAAACAGATGCCAAGGAAGGTAAAATTAAAAGTATTCACTACAGTGGATTTCAAATAGAAGGTATCAAAGTCAAAGAGTAGCTGCTTACTTTAAGGCATAATGACCACTGTAAATGGAGATGAAAATGATCAAAGACACAGGAACAGGAAAACTGTTAGAAGTTTTAAAATTCTCACTTTTATTTTATTTTAATTTTATTTAGAGAAGGAAAGAAAAGAAAATGAAAAAAATAGAAAAAATGAGAAAAAAGAGTACAGAATTCAAAAAAAATCTTAAAATCACTTGTTGATACATTACATATTGTCATCTTAACAATAGTTGTTAAAGTTACAAAATCAAAGCATAAAAAGTGGGCTAGACACTCAAACATTTTGACAGTGCAAACCCTTCTGTTTAAAGATCTAATAGAAATTTAGTAATATGGTCATCGATAGTACACATTATACATACCTTTATATCCTTTAGAGCATTTTCCTTCCCTTTCGCTTTTACAATATCTATTGTACTTTTGGATCCCATTATTCTGTCAGTTCTTATTTTTTTTACATTAGAGAGACAATGTGATATTTACTAATGTGAGTCTTGTTTATTTCAATAATGAGGATATTCTCAAGTTGTCTCCATTTAATAAGGGCCTCAAGATCATCCATTTTTTGGCTGAATAGTATTCCATTGTTTAAAATTACCACATCTTTTTCATCCACTCTGTGGGTGATGGGTATTTTGGTTGTTTCCAAGATTTAGCTATCACAAAATGTGCTGCTATGAACATGGGTGCACACATATCACTGTGACATGACCTTTTCAATTTTTCTGGGAGAATACCCAGGAAGGAAATAGCTGGGTTGAATGGAATTTCCAATCTTACTTTTTTTTGAGCAATCTCCTACTGATTTCCACAGTGGTTATACCAGCCTGCATTCTCACCAACAGTGGAGCAGTGTTCCTTTTCCCCTGTATCTTTGCCAACATTTTTTATCAGTTGTTTTCTTAATGGAAGCCATTCTTTCTATGATGAGATGAAATCTCAATGCTGTTTTAAATTGCATTTGTTGAATGACCAGTAATGGTGAACATTGCTTCATATATTTATCTGCCATTTGTATAACTTCACCTGAGAACTGTGTGTTCATCTCAGATGCCCATTTTTGGAGAGGGTCTTTGAATTTGGGGGGCTTGATGTTTTTCAGTTCTTTATATGTTCTGAATACAAGTCTTTTGTCTGAGGGACTGTTGGCTAAAATTCTTTTCCATTATGTCGGTTTTCATTTCACTTTGTTGGTGATTTCTTTCAAAGTGCAAAAACTTTTTAGTAATACAAAATCTCAGTTGTTTATTTTTTGAAGTATTTCCCATGCTGTTGGATTTTATTCATGAATTCTCTCCCTATACCTGTCTCCAAGATTTTTACCTACCTTGTCCTCTAGCAGATTTAGTGTTTCTGTTTTAATATTTAGATCCTTGATCCAATTTGACATCAGTTTAATGGTGATAGGTGATAATGGTAACATTATGGTGATAGGCATGGATCTATTTTCAGTCTTTGGCACGTGGAAAGCCAATTTTTTCCAACACCATTTATTAAAGAGGCTACTTTTTTGAGTGAATATGTTAAGCCCTTTTGTCAAATATAAGATGGCTGAGTGTCTTTGTAGCAGTGCTTGCATCTTCTAATTTGTTCCATCAATCCTCAGGTCTATTTCTTTGCCAGTACCATGCTGATTTTATTACTATGGCTTTGTAGTATACTTTCCAGTCAGGAATTGTGATGCCTCCTGTCTTGCCTTTGTTGCCCAGAATCGCCTTTGCTATTCTAGGTTTGTTCTGTTTCCAGATGAATTTTAGGAATATTTCCTCTAGATCTGTAAGGTGTGTTAATGGTTTTTTGATTGGGATTGCATCGAATCTGTATAACAATTTTGAGAGTATGGCCATTTTTACAATGTTCATTCTTCCTAACCAAGAGCACGGAATATCCTTCCATTTTCTAATATCCTCTTCAATCTCTTTTTAAAGAATAGTATAATTTTCAGCATATAGGTCTTTTATATTCTTGGTTAGGTTGATTCCTAGGTATTACATTTTTTAGATGCTATTGTGAAAGGTGATATTTCCATAATTTCTCTCTCATGGAATTTTTCGTTTGTGTACAGGAATGCTATGGATTTTTGCATGGTGACTTTTATCCAGCTACACTTTATTACCTCTAGTAGTATTTTAATGGCATTTTGAGGGTCTTTTCTGTAAAGAATAATATCATCTGCAAATAACGATAATTTAACTTCTTCTTTTACTATTTTTATTCCTTTATTTCTCCCTCTTGTCTGATTACTTTGGTTAATATTTCCAGAACTATATTGAATAAGAGTGGTAATACTGGACACCCTTGTCCTGTTCCTGATTTTAGAGTGAAGGCTTTCAGTTTTTGTCCATGTAGTTTAATGTTGGCTGTTGGTTTGTCATGTATGACCTTTATGAGATTGAGGTACATACTATTCAGAGTTTCTCTAGGGTTTTTCTCATGAAAAGTGTTGGACTTTATTGAAAGCTTTTTCTGCATCTATTGAGATGATCATGTGATTTTTTTGTTTGGCTTTCTTGATGTGGTGTATTACATTTATTGATTTGTGTATGTTGAACCATCCCTGCATTTCTGGAATAAATCCCACTTGGTCGTGGTGTACAATCTTCTTGATGGTTTGTTGCATTTTATTTGCCAATATTTTATTGAGAATCTTTGCTTCGATGTTTATTAGTGAAATTGGTCTACAGTTCTCCTTTTTAATGGGTCTTTCTCTGGTTTTGGTTATCAGAGTAATTCTTGCCTCCAAGAATGCAATAGGGAGGACTGCTTTTCTTTCAATTTCATTGAAGAGTTTAAGGAGTATTGGCATCAAATCTTCTCTAAATTTCTAAAAGAATTCAGACGTGAATCCATCAGGACCTTGGCTTTCTTTGTTGGTAAGTTTTTAAACATGTTTTCGACTTCAGTAGCTGATATTGGGTTATTCAAAATTGTTATATCTTCTTGATTGAGCTTTGATAGTTCATATGTTTCTAGTAATCTGTCCATTTCCTCTGTGTTTTCCACGCTAAGTGAATAGAGATTTTCAAAGTAGGTGTTCATTATCTTTCAAATTTCCCTGGGATCTGTAATAATTTCCCTCTTTTCAGTCCTTATTGCATGGATTTCAGTTTTTTTATTTCTTTTTCTTGATAAGGTTGGCTAGAGGTTCACCAATTTTGTTTATTCTCTCAAAAAAACCATCTCTTTGATTATTATTTATTTGTATTTTTTTTTAGTTTCAATTGCATTAATTTCTGCTCTAAATCTTTACAATATCCTCTCTTCCATGAGCTTTGGGTTTGACTTGCTTTTCCTTTTCTAGAAGTTTGAGATGCAGAATGAATGCTCATTCCATTTCCTTGATGTGACTTTATTGCAACATAGTCCCCTCTTAGGGTGGCTTTTATTGAATCCCATAGGTTACAGTATGTTGTATCTGCAGCTTCGTTGTATTATAGGTATTGTTTTATTTCTTCTTTAATTTCATTTGTAACACGCTGGTTATTCAGAAGGTTGTTGTTTAATTTTCATGTATTTATGCAGACTTTACAGGGTTTTTTGCCATTGATTTCCAACTTTAGTGCTCCATGATCAGGTATTATCCATGGGGTAATTTAGATCCCTTTGCATTTAGTTAAGAATGCTTTATGGATTAATATATGGTCTATTTTGGAGAATGTCCCTTGTGCAGCTGATAATGTATATTCTGATGTTGTTGGGTGGAACACTTTGTAAACATCCACTAAATCCATTCTCTCACATGTATGATTCAGTTGTTATTTCTTAGCTGACTTTTTTCTAGTTGATCTATCTCTTTGTGACAGTGGGGTGTTAAGATCTCCTATTACAATTGTGTTCTTGTATATTTGGTTTTTCATGTCCATTAGTATTTGTCTTATATAGTTGGGTTCTCCTATGTTTGATGCATATATATTTATATTGTTAGTTCTTCCTCTTGTAGTTTTCCACTTACAAGCATGTAGTGGCCTTCTTTATCTCTTTTAATCCTTTTAGGTTTAAAATTCACTTTGTCTGCAAACATAATAACTACCCTTGCTTTTTTCTGGGTTCCTGTTGCATGGAATACTGTTTTCCATCCTTTAACTATTAATCTATGAGTTTCTTTTTGAGTCAGATGTGTTTCTTGTATACAGCATATTATGGGATCCTGTTTCTTGATTCATTCTGTCAATCTGTTTTTTTTTTTGATAGGTGAATTGAGCCCATTTATATTTATGGATATCATTGATATATGTACTGGCTTGACTGCCATGTTGTGTTCCTGTTGTTGGTTTCCTGCTTTTTTCCCTTGTTTAATTTCTTGTCCAGCTTGGTAGTTTCCTTGTGTTGTTGTTCTGGAGATTGTGGTCATTTTTATTTCTATCTAGCATGTCTTGCATTACTCTTTATAGGGTTGGTTTGGTGGACAAGAATTTCTTCAGTTGTTCTTTGTCTTGGAAGTATCTTGTTTCTCCATTAAATTTGAAAGACACTTTCGCTGGGTACATCATTCTGGGTTGAAAGGTGTTTCCTTTTAGGGCTTGAAATACTTCAAGCTCATCTTAACTTGAAGGTTTGTGTTTAGAAGTCTGCCATGATTCTAATAGGCTTTGCTTGATAGATGAGTTGTGTCTTTCCTCTAACAGCTTTTAGTATTCTGTTTTTATGCTATATGTCTGTGATCTTAATTATTATATGTCTCGATGTAGATTTGTGTTTCTTGTGACTATTTGGCATTCTGTTTGCCTCACTTATTTGTATATCAGCTTTTACCCCATGTTTGGGAAATTTTCTGCCATTACTTCTGTGAACAGCTAAGTTATGTCCTTGCATTGTCTCCTGAATCTTCACTGATACCTATTAGTCTTACATTGTTTCTCTTGGCATCATCTTGAAGTTGATGGGTTGTCATTTCATTGTGCTTTGTTGTTTTTATAAGTTCTGTCATTTCAGATTACTGTCTGCAATCCTGTCCTCAAGGTCTGAAATTCTATCTTCAGGTTCATTTAGGTGGTTTTGCCTGCTTTCCATAGAATTTTTTGGATATCTCTTTGAATTTGTTTCATGGGTTCTGTTTGTTTTCTGCATTGTTCATTCAAAGTTTCAATCAATTTCCCATGTTCCTGTATTTTTTAAATCTATTTCTTCTCTAGCTATGTTGAGCAACTCATTTTCTAAGTTTGTTATTTCTGTCTTTATATAAGACATTATTTCTAATTTGATTTCCTTTATAACCTCCTGGATTTGTTTCTTTACTTCATTTGCTATCCTTTCAGAGATTTCTGGTGTATGACTTTTAAAGTCCTCTATTTCAATGTTGCCTGTACTTGCTCCTGTTGGTTTAGATATTTGAGACTGAATTTTACCTTTTCATTTTGTCATTTTCACATTTTGTGTAGATATTTGGTCTTTCAATCCCAATGGTCTCAACTGTCCATAGTGTGAGTTTTAGGGTCCTACTGTGTGGTTGATATTTGTCCAATTGCTGGGTACCACAATGAGGAAGAGAGCAAGTCACTTGAATTCTTCTTGCAGGGCCTGTTGGCTGAGTCCTATATTCTTTCTGGGCTAACTAGCCTGGATGTATTGATGTAAGTCCACTCTTAGTTCCTACTGTTGGTATGCCTTCAGGTTGTTCCAGGTCACCAGATCTCCCTGTCTGTAGTGTCTGTGTCAGCTGAGGCCCTACTGTGTCACTGGGGGTCTCATAAGCTCTTTTAATTTTCTCCAAGTTGGAGGAGGCTTTATTGGCATACTCCTAAACCTGTGTGATGTTCTCTCTGTGGAGGAGGAGATTACCCACTCTTTTGCCAGGTTCACCAAGATCTTACAGTTAGAGGGAGCTTCACTTCCACTCCTATTTACTCACTGAAGACCTCTATTTTAGGGGAAAACTCACCACACTGACTGGAGCCTGCTGAGGTCTTCTGTTTGGGTGAGGGGTTCCTGACTCTGCCATCCAGCTAGCAAGGTAATCTGCTGTAGCCCAAGGTTCTGGAAGAAGGGGTTGGGTCCAAAGATCAACCACAGTACTAGGTCCAGGAGGCAGGTGGGTTCCCTAAGGATCAAGTCCATGGCAGTGGTCAGGGGCACCCCAAGCCTGCCAGGCTAAGGGGCAGGCCCACATCTATAGTCAGAGGTAGCTCAGTTGTGCCAGGGGCATGCCAGGCATGTCACGCTGAGAGGTGGGCCCTTGGCAACAGTCCAAGGCCACCCAGGTGTGCTGGGCTGAGGTGTGGGCCCGTGGCACCAGTTCAAGGCAGCTCAGTTGTGCCAGGGCCATCCCAGGTGTTCCCAGCCAAGGTTCAGGCCAGTGATGACAGTCCATGGTGACCCAGGCATGCCAGGGGTGGGCCTCCTGGTGGCAGTCCAAAGCAGCTTAGTCATACCAGGGGCATCCCAGGTGTTCCAGGCCAAGGGGTGGGCCCACGGTGGCAGTCTGAGGTGACCCAGGCATGCTTGCCAAGGGGCAGTCCTGGGGTGGCAGTCCAAGGCAGCTCAGTCATGCCGGGAGCCTCCCAGGTGTAAAAATTCTCAGTTTTAAAAGGAAGTTATAAACAGAAATGATTCTGTTTTGGGACCTGAGATATCAGTTATGTCATATGTGAAGCTCTTCAGCAGATAAAGTTGTTTAAAATAGATATTCCATAGTAACGACCTATTTCTTTAAATGTTCTAAAGGTAAATGTCAAAAAAATCATATAACAATGTGAAAAACATGGTTATGGCTTGGAATTTTTCACTATTTTCACCAAATTCAAAGAAAGAAGATAAGGTAATAGAGAATGCTCAGTCTGGTTGACGTTCAGGATCACTTGAAATCAAAATATGAAAATTAAAAAATATGGAGAATTCTCCTAATCAAAAAGATCAACTTTTTCATTGGTCATTTTCATAGATTCCATATTTGTTTTTATCATACATCATTTTACCTCTGTTGTAATCACAAATTGAAGTTCATGTGTTATTTCAATGATACAAAACTAAGAAGTAATTTTGTTTGAAAAGCACTAAATGTTTTATGTACATGACTACTTATTTTTAAAAAAAGATTTTTGTGGTTTTTCTAGGCTCCCATATCATATGAACATTTTCAACATTAAGTAAACATAAGTTAAAAAAAATTCAGTGTAAGTTGCTATAAAAAGTTTTCATTAAAAGATGATAATACTAGCAGCCATGGCAGAGCATGCCTGTAATCCTAGCTTCCTAGGCTGGAGCAGAAGGATTCCTAGTTTGAGCCCAGCTAAGAGAACCTAGCAATCTAAGAATATCCTGTCTCAATAAAAAAAATAAAAAATGACTGAGAGTATAGCTCTGTGAGAAAATCTTGGGTTGAATCCTACTAAAAAAAATTGTAAGATAATACTGAGTCAAAATATAGACATATGAAGAAATCATAATTATCCAGATAAAATTCAAACATTCTGCAAGAATTTGATGTATTCTTCTGTTTTTTTTTTTTTTTTTTTGTAGTGAGGATCAAACTCACGACCTTGGGCTTGCCAGGCAGACACTTAAGCCACTGAGCTAAATCCCCAGCCCTCTTCTGGATTTTTTGTGCTCTTTCTTTCTTTTTCTTTTATTTTTCTGTTGTTTTGGTTAAGTTGTTTTAAAACTTCACATATTCAATTTTTGACAAAATATAATGATATATAATTTAAGGTAGTAATTTTTAGGATCTATGTATTGTGCATGTATATATATATATATATAATTATTGAATTGAGCTAGTGAACATATCCATTGCTTGTTTCATTCTTTTTGTTATGTATCATTTATTCTTTCTGTTTAACTGCAAGTATATACCATTTGAAAGTTTCAAAATCCCTAGTCTCTGGCTGGAGAGTTTTTCTCTTCATTGTTTTACATTACATATCTAAGTGAAAACGAGTCTGAATTTATATTACTTAGCCTGATATTTCCCAAGTTCATCTAATATTGCTCCAGATGACTGAACTCTCTGACATTCTTGATTCAACATTCATTCATTGAAACCATGCCCACCTAGATCTTATGGACTTTAAACAGAAATTTAAAATATAATAATATAACTTCAAATGTGACAAGTGGAGCAATATGCAAGTGATGTTAGACAACAACTGATTCAGGAAAACTCATTCCATGCAGGAAGAGCTTTAAAGTGTACTCAGAAGTATGAATAGGGGTCACTCAAAAAATAGGCAGGTAGGGAAGGATGGGGAAATAAATTTGGTAAGAAAACAGTATGTTTGCAACTTCAATCTGAGACAATAAAACCTTCTGCAGCAGAGTAATGGAAAGAGAACTGGAGTAGCTATTTCACAGAAAAATGCAAAGAAGTATCTCTAAACATTAACAGAAAGGAATTGAGATATATCTGGAATTCAATTGGAAGTCATTAAATAATATTAAAGAGGAGAGTTATATAATCAGAGTTGAGTACAATACATCCCATTAATGATCAATTGGCAGTGATTTCCTTTCTGTTTCCATTTCTTCATCTGTAAAATGAGAACACTGGGTCATTTTCAATAGTTGTATTTTTATAGAGTATTATGCTATAGAATTATCTCTGGCCACACATAATAAATCAACCTATTATGACCCTTCACACTTTATGAGTCATGGAAGAGATGTGACATTTAAATTTCATTTAGACATGACCCTTGCACAATATAGTGTAAAGAGCAGAGGGTATGAACCATGGCTTTTCCCCTCACTGGCTCTGTGGAAACATGAGAATTTACTCAACTTGAAACTCTTTTTTTTTTTTCATTTATTAAGTGGAAGGATAGTATCTTCCAGCTAAATTTCTCTGTATATGAAGTAATCTTTGTTGATAGATTATCTCACTCTCCTCTTGGAGAAATTTGTAAATACAGATCCCAGTTGAAATGGTTGGCTCTTAAATCCAGCTTTCATAAATGTCTATGATTCATTTTCTTTTAATCTAAGACAGAAATAGACCTTCCAAGAAGGACATTTGTGTTATATACATCTGTTCCAGTATTTCAACACTTTGCCTACAACCATGAAGAAATTACTGTCAGTCATGAACTACTGAGGTAAAGCACAAGGGAGAACTACATACTTCTAGAGTTACAAAATGGAAAACGACAACTCAGAAGGAAAAATTAGTGATTGACTGACCTAACTGACTCCCCTACTGCACATGCTGAAGTGCTAATTTTTACCTGACCAGTGCTTATGTGAATAAATGGAAAGAATTAGTGAATCTATGTTTTGAGCCTGGTTTTCTCTGATCTCCACTTCTATGAAACTCAAGTAGACATCTTTGTGTCCATTGGCATGCAAGAAAGCAAAAGTTAAGCTTATGTTAAGCAACACTTCTTTTTACTCCTATTCCAATGGATTCACTGTGGTGGTCTCTGGTCTTTTACCACTTCCATTTATTTTTAAAAAATCAAAAGCTCAAAGATATTTCTTCCACAGTTGGTGTTTAGGAATTATTTTTGGATAGATTTCAGTGATGATAGTTTTTCTTGTTTGTGGACTTACAACTACATCAAGGTGTTGATTTAGATTAAATATATATCTCATGCTTTAAGGAAAAGAATAAAATACTAGATATAGTAAAATATTAATCAATTACCCTAAGGATCAGTGTAAGGGAAATTTTTGAGCTATAACATTAAATAATATGCTAGCTACATTTCTTTGTGGGAATGAGTGGTTGTAATAAAATTCATACTATGTAATATAAATATATAAGTAACTTGTTTTAGCATTAAATATCTTTAAAGATGCAGAAAATTAAAGATGAATTATTCATAGATATACCTTTTATGAGCAGGAAAGTTACAGTGGTACATTTATAAAATTAATGCATCACTAAGACAAAATATTTTCAACCTTTAAAAAGTTAAAACTAATGTCAATGCATGCCTTTGTCTCTTTATCCGTCACCTGGAAAGGCTTACAAATTAAATGGAAAAATTATTAACCCCCTGTTATGGATTAAAAACTGGTGGTCAACTTAACACCAGCTGAATTAAATCAGCACGGAGCTGAGTGTAGATTGCCCACCTGAGGAAAGTGGCCAGCATAAATAGATGTGAAGAAGAAGAAGAAGAGCTAGGCCTTGTGGGTCTCTAAGTGTTGCTGTTCTGAGCTGTTGGATCTCCTGGAGGAGGTCCTCATGACTAGCTTCCCCAATATGCATTCAACTATTATCGTCAGAGGAGGTTTGGGACCTTACTGCTGAGAGTGGCTGTGGTTCACTTTGGGAGAACTTTGCTTCTTACATTGAACATCACTGCCTGGCTTCCAGAGGGGAAGATGCGTGCTGTCTAATCTCCAGGAGAATCTTGTCATGCTGGCTTTCTGGCATGTACTGGACTGTTCCCATCATCGGAGGAGCTTGGCACCTCCTTGTTGTTGAGGATGACTATGGTAATTTTCAGGCCAGCCTTGGTCCTTCCCCTGATTACACCACCCATTATATGTTAGTTTTAAGAAGCAGTAAGATAAAATGGAAACTTAGATGTTGAGTGTGAGAAAGCATATATTTGAGGATCAGATATATCCTGGTGAAAGTCTTTTTCCTAATCTGTCCAGAAACTGGGGAGAACTCAAGAAATTTTCTCAAAAATAATTTCCCAGATTGGACAGTTGCTTTCTTTTCATTTATAAACACTTCATTAAAGATATTCTAGGACAAAAAGAAACTAATTTATATGAATTTATATTGTATTTCTTTCTTTTTTTCTATAGAAGCTTTAGGGTAATTAGTTTAACTCTTGTTATATTTTTAAAAAAATATATAAAGGCAACTATAGTAGAGAATGTCAGCAATAGAGAAGTTTGCATAATTCCATCACGTTTCCTCACAAGCTAAATTTGACTTTAGAAGAAAAAAGAGATGGAGCCCACAGAATAATAGGATAGAATATAAATCTCATCTGGCAGCATTATGTATCTTATATGGAGTTATAAAAGTATACAATAAAATAAAAGATCAAATAAAAGAATTATAAAGGAATATTTAGGCATATGTGTTTTCTTATGTTCTACTACACATCCTTGAATACACTTGCCTTAAAATATTTCCCTTAAAATAAATAAATCCATATATAGAAAGATATATTTTTTGTAAAGCCAAAGATATTCAAACTTCTTTATTGTGAAAGCTGAAATCTTTGTGTAGAAAGATTACAAAATATATAAAGTCCTACTGCAGGATAATATAAACCTTTTTTAAATAAAAATTCCCTTTCTTCTGTGAATTATTTTCTAACCTCTCTTCTCATGTAAAGATGGTTATTCTCCCCTTTTTCACAATTTTGCTTTCAAGTTTTTATTGTTAACTTATCATCAAATATTTCAATGTATTTGTTTTTATGTCAATTGCTTATTAAAACTGTTGAACTTTGAGTTCAGTTTTAATGTATTTTTAGTGTTCTTGTCCCCACAACCTAGCACAATTTCTAGCACGTTGTGGGTATTCACTGTTTTTGTTGAACAAATTTAAATAACTTAAACAAAATTGTTTCACTTCAAGGTAACTTTATTTTAGGGACCATCACCAATATAGTATACTGCACAAAAATTGTTTACATAGTAGGTTCATCTAGAAGATTTTTTAAGCTTTCAGGTTTCTGAGAATTCTCTGACAGTGACTCAGCTGGTTGAAGCATATGAATCTTTAATTTGAATAATTTTTTTTCAGTGTTTCAGCTCTCCTGCCAGCAGCTATTTGAATAGAATTTGGATGTAGTGATTTAGATCATGGATGGAAAAAAAAAATCCAAGACTTGTAATCTGGAGTACTGACAATTTCAGAGAAGACATTTTAGCTTTATTTTTTAACACTGAAGATAATATGTACATCCCATGTCTGTTATAGAAACTCTACATGACAAGGCATAGAAAACCTTTCACACAGCCCAGGTTCAAATAATTCTAGCTGTTATTTTATATTACCCCAGTATCTTAACCAACCTGTGGTAACCTTGGGGAGGAGCCATGCTGTAAGATTCCAGTTCATTCTATGTTAAAGTCATATTATAATATCACCTCACTGGAATTTTAAGTACAAAGTATAAGACTAATGTGTCCTTTCCTTCCATCTTCTAGGATTCAACCTATGTAAGGTAGGATTTTACCATCTTCACTGGAGAACCACCAGTCATGAAGGCAAAGTAAGTAGTTGGCCAGACATGAGCTGGGTCTGGAAAACTGGCTTGAAATTCAGCAAAGAAATGGGACTTAGATTTCATTAGTTTTCAGTCTCCAGGCTTCCAGAGAAGAGCACTTCGTGCTGCTCTGAGAATTTCCCCTCCTCCCTAGTCCTGAACCTTCTAATCCCACACAATCATACCTAGAGGCACAGGTGCGATTGTAAGTGATGAACGTGACCACGGCCACATCCATTAGGCCTCACATATACTTTTACACAGAGGTTTGACCTCTCCCGAATGGGCTCTGGCCGCTGAACTTGGTGTTGAGTCCAAATAAGTTAAAGTCCTCTCCCTCCAGAAAATGACTGCAGAGACTCACAGGTGATTGGAAGCCCTTTTAGTCATATCTTGATCCCTCCCTAGATTTACAGAAAATAAAAAAAGAGAGAAAAACAAAAACCACAACCCTGGATGTCACTTCCCTTGCCACCTCTGACCTTTGCCCACCCATCCTTCCTGAGGGTTTTCTTTCATTTCTGCCTGTTATCCTCTCTGGTTCTGCCTGCTTGGAACTCTCCCAAGTGTACTGGTTTTATGCATAAAAGTTAACCTTGTTCAGCATGTATGATGCTTGTACATCAATGAACAAGCTAGGAAAAAACTACTACAGTACTTTCTGATTCTCAGTCCAATTCTGTAAGCTTCCACCTAAATCTTCTTGATGTGAGTCCAAGAGCCAAGACCACTACATAACACAGAGCACCATTCAGGCAGGCTGATTTCAACTTTCAGATAAGCATCTACATTTTCCCTTGATGCATGCAATTAAGAAATGATTCATGAAAAACTTTTAGCAGGTCTGACTATGGCCCAGATGTTGAGATAGACAAGCAGGAAGTATGAGATACTAGATGCTAAATCTGTACAAATATTAAGTATTAAACACAGAAGAAAAAAATCTTTTTCACTTTGAGTTTTGTGCCACATATTGGAACAAGATCATGAAAAGAAAATACCCAGCTACATTATCAAATTTGTCTATTACATCTAGAAATCTTTCAATGGAGTTTTGGGGGTCTTCTATGTAGAATATCATGTCATCTGCAAATAATGATAATTTAACCTCTTCATTTCCTATCCTTATTCCTTTTATTTCTCTCTTTAGTCTAATTGGTCTGGCTAATGTTTCCAATATTATATTGAATAGGAGCAGTGATAATGGACACCCTTATCTTGTTCCTGATATTACAGTGAAAGTTTTCAGTTTTTGACCATATAATGTGATTCTGGCTGATGGTTTGTCATAGATGGCTTTTATCAAATTGAGGTAAAGATCATCTATTATGATTTTCCATAGTGTTCTTATCATGAATGAGTGTTGACTTTACTTATTTATTTATTTATTTTTGTGCTGGGGATTGAAATCATGACCTTGCACTTGCCAGGTAGGCACATTGTCACTGAGCTATAGCCCTGGTCCGAGTGTGGACTTTATCAAAAATCTTTTCTGTATCTATTGAGATGATCATGTGATTCTTATCTTTGGCTCTATTGATATGTTGTATTACATTTATTGATTTGCATATGTTGAACAGTACCTGCATTCCTGGAATAAATCCCACTTGGTTGTGGTGTATAATATTCTTGAGGATTTGCTGCATTCTATTTGCCAATATTTGATTATCTTTGCATCAGTGTTCATTAGTGAGATTAGTCTATAGTTCTCTTTGGTTGGGTCTTTCTCTGGTTTTGGGGTTAGGATAATTTAATAATTGCTTCCAGGAATGAGTTAGGGTGAATTGCTTCCTTTTCAATTTCTTTGAAGAGTTTGACAATTATTGGCATTAAGTCTTCCTTGAATTTCTTATGGAATTCAGCTTTAAATCCATTAGGACCTTGGATTTTCTTTGTTGGTAAGGCTCTAATTACATTTTCAATTTCATTAACTGAAATTGGGTTATTTGGCAGTTTTGTATCTACTTGATCCATCTTTGATAATTCGTATGTTCCTAGGAATCTGTCCATTTCTTCTGCGTTATCAAAACCTATGAAAGTAAAGGTT
The DNA here is from genome assembly GCA_004027455.1 of Hydrochoerus hydrochaeris. Lineage (NCBI taxonomy): Eukaryota > Metazoa > Chordata > Mammalia > Rodentia > Hydrochaeridae > Hydrochoerus > Hydrochoerus hydrochaeris. The sequence continues at coordinate 121,123 of PVLA01005271.1, read as the reverse complement.
TTTGAAGTAGTGTAAGAAACTGAAAGGGTAAATAAGATACAAAATCATCAATAAACATTGTGAAAGGGTAAGAAACTGCTCAAATGGAAAAAAATAACTGAAGGATAAGGAAAAAGAAGAAAGGTAAAAGATATATATATATATACTCACACTTATGATAGCCAATATAATTGTACTACTAATTCTATTAGTTTTTGGAACAAAACAATTAACATTCATAGGTTTAAATCAACTTTGTATGTCAATATCTGGTAATCTGAGTAACTCTTTTGAAGATAACTATTCAGAATAACAACCTTTGTTATGTTCCTACCACCTTGTTTTGAAAGACTATATTGTTATTGTTTTGGACTTATTATTATTTGTTTGTCTCTTTATTTCTTTTTTCTTGTATTTTGCTTTGTTTTATTTTCCCCTCTAATACAGAAAGGATTAATGCACATGTATAGGTTTATACATACCTAGAACTCTTCCTAAAGAGTTTACGAGAATTGATTTTATTATCTGTGATGGTATGAATAGTTAATTTGAAGAAAACAAGACATTATGGTATCCATTGCTGATTTCCTATCGCCTTGTTTTGAAGTCCAATAATGATTTTGTTATTTGTTTTCATTGGTTTTAGTCTGTTTTCTATTGTTTGATTTCAACATGTGTGATGATACAGACAGCTATTTTGAAGAAAACAAGAGACATTATATTAGCCATTGTTGATTTTCCTATTGCCTGGTTTTGAAGGCCAATAATGTTTTCATTAATTTGTTTTGATTGGTCTTATACCGTTTTGTTTGGTCCATTGTGTGTGAAGATATGGACTACTATTTTTTTATTTTAAAGAGAATAAAACTAAAAAGGACAGATCAAAGCAGATCAGAACAGAACAATGTAAGCGACACAGGACTTCAAAACAACTGGATATTAACTGTAGCTATCACAATGTCACTTTCTTTGAAATAGTTGAGCTTAGCTTTATACACAATAATGACAAACATAACAAAATAGAATAAAACTACTCAAGAGAATGAAAGTATTGCAAGGCATTCTGAACCAAATAATTGAAGATGAACAACGGCTACTATATTATCTCATTTTCCATAAAAAATTTGTTTATACTATCATACATATTAAAATCTAATAAGGCACAACATGATAGAACCAATGGTAATAGAAAAAAAAGCATCGTAGGACTTCAGAGCAAGATGATATCAAAACAACAATGGCTGTCATATTGTCTTTTCTTCAAAGTAACTATTCATACCATCACATATTTTAAGATCAAAGAAAACAGAATAAAACCATTCCAACCAATGAATGAAAACATAAGACTTCAAAGCAATATAATGGTGAACCATGATTACCATAAAATCTTCGGTACACTTACCATTCCTTACACTAGGGAGACTAGACAGTATTTATATGTGTGAGTTTGATTTATTTCATTTATGAGTATGGATACAAGTTGCATCCATTTATATATAAATATCTCAGTGTGATCATTCTTTATAGCTAAGTAGTACTCCACTGTATAAAAGTACCACAATTTTTTATCCATCCCTCAGTTGATCACTTAGGTTGTTTCTAAGATCTGGCTATTACAAATTGTGCTGCTATAAATATGGGGCACATATATCACTGTGGTAAGATGTTTTCAGTTCTTCTGGGAATATGCCTAAGAGTGGAAAAGCTGGGTCAAATGGGACCTCCAATCCCAGCTTTCTGAGGAATCTCCAGATTGACCTCCACAGTGGTTGCACCAGTCTACACTCCCACCAACAGTGCAGAGGAGTTCCTTTTTCCCCACAGCCTCTCCAGCATTTGTCGTTGGTAGTTTTGTTGATCATGGCCATTCTTTCTGGAGTGAGATGGAATCTCAGCATGGCTTTAATTTGCATTTCTCTAAGGACCAATGATGATGAACATTTTTTCATGTATTTATTTGTTATTCATATTTCTTCATCTGAGAACTGTGTGTTCATCTTGGATGCCCATTTTTGGGTTGGGTCTTTGAATTTCGGGGGTCTGATTTTTTTTTAATTCTTTATAAGTTCTAGACAGAAGTCCTTAGTCTGAGAGATAGTTCACTAAGATTTTTTCCCAGTTTGTGGGTTTTCTTTTCACTTTGCTGGAGATTTCTTTGGACATGCAGAAACTCTTTAATAAGATGTGATCCCAGTTATTGATTCTGGGAAGTATTTCCTGTGCAGTTTGGTTCTTGTTCATGAATTCTCTACCAACCCCTATGTCTTCAAGATTTTACCTACTTTGTCTCCCAATAGATTTAGTGTTTGAATATTTAGATTTTTGATCCATTTAGATTTTAGTTTAGTACATAGTGACAGGCATGGGTCTAATTTTAGTTTTTGGCATATGGAAAGGCAGTTTTTCCAGCACCATTTATTAAAGAGACTATCATTCTTGCAGTGAACATGCTTGACCCCTTTATCAAAGATAAGGTTGCTGAGTGTGTTTGTACTTGTATCTTCTAGTCTATTCCATGGATCTTCAGGTCTGTTTTTATGCCAATACCATGTTGATTTTATTACAGTAGCTTTGTAGTATAACTTCAAGCCAGGGATTGTGATGCCTTCTGCGTTGGCTTTGCTGCTTAGAATTTCCTTTGCTATTCTAGGTCTCTTCTGGTTTGAGATGAATTTTAGGAGTGATTTCTCTAGATCTATGAGGTATGTTAGTGGTATTTTCATTGGGATTGCTTTGAATGTGTATAACAATTTTGGGAGAATGGCCATTTTCACATTATTGATTCTTTCTATACATGAACAAGGGATATCTTTCCATTTTCTGAGGTCCTCTTTGATTTCTTTTTTCAGGGTATTATAATTTTCCCTGTACAACTCATTTACTTCTTTTGTTAGATTAATTCCTAAGTATTTCAATTTTTTGGATGCTAGTGTGAAGTGTGTGGCTTCTCTCATTTCTCTCTTGGTGATTTTATTATTAGTGTATAAGAATGCTATTGATTTTTGAGTATTGACTTTGTATCCAGCTACATTGGTGAATTTATTTTTTATATCTAGGAGTCTTTCAACAGAATTTTGGGGGTCTTCTATGTAGAATATCATGTCATCTGCAAATAATGATAATTTAACTTCCTCTGTTCCTATCATTACTCTTTTTATTCCTCTCTCTTATCTAATTTCTCTGGCTAGTATTTCCAGTATTATGTTGAATAGGAGCGGTGATAAGGGACATCCTTGTGTTGTGCCTGATTTCAAGGTAAAGGCTTTCAGTTTGTGGCAATTTAATATGATGCTGGCTGTTCGTTTGTCATAGCTGGTCTTTATCATATTGAGATAAAGACCATGTATTCAAATTCTCTGTAAGGTTCTTATCATGAATGGGTGTTGGATCTTATGAAAAGCTTTTTCTGCATCTATAGAAATGATCATGTGATTCTTGCTTTTGGTTCTATTGATATGGTAGATTACAGTTATTGATTTACACATTTTTAACCATCCCTGCATGATTGGGATGAATCCCACTTGGTCAGGGTATATAATCTTCTTGATGATGTGCTGCATCCTTTTGGCCAATATTTTATTGAGAATTTTTGCATCTATGTTCATTAGGGAGATTGGCCTGTATTTTTCGTCTTTAGTTGGGTCTTTCTGAGGTTTTGGTATCAGAGCAATATTTGCTACCATGAATGACTTAGGGAGAAATGCTTCCCTTTGAATTTCATTGAAGAGTTTGAGGAATGTCGGCATTAAGTCTTTTTTGTATTTCTTGTAGAATTCTACAGTGAATGCATCTGAGCCTGGGCTCTTCTTTGTTGGTAGGGACTTAATTACATTTTCAATTTCATTAATAGAAATTGGGTTATTTAGCAGTTTTACATCTTCTTGATACAGTTTTGGTGGCTCACATTTCTAGGAAACATATGAACTACCATTTCTTCTGTGTTATCGAACCTATGAGAGTGGAGTTTTTCGAAATAGGTGTTGTTGATCTTCTGTATTTCCACAGTGTTGGTAGTGATTTCACCTTTTTTGTTCTGTATTGCCTGAATTTGAGTCTTTTCTTTCTTTTTTTAAATTAGATTGGCTAGGGGCTTATCAATTTTATTTATTTTTTCAAAGAACCAACTCTTTTGATTCATTGATTCTTTGTATTGTTTTCTTAGGCTCTATTGCATTAATTTCTGCTCTGATCTTTATAATTTCCTCCCTTCTTTTGGCTTTGGGCTTGGCTTGCCCTTCTTTTTCTAGATGTTTGAGGTGTAATATCAGGTTGCTTATTTGTGTTCATTCCGTTTTCCTAATGTGGGAACTCAGTGCAATATATTCCCCTCTGAGGACCACTTTCATTGCATCCCACAGGTTCTGGTAACTTGTATTTGTATTTTTTTCTCATAGATATTAATTTTTCTTTAATTTCCTCTGTGACCCATTGATTGCTCAAGAGTGTATTATTTGATTTCCATGTATTTGTGTGGTTTTTGCAGTTACTTTTATCATTAATTTCTAGTTTCATGGCACTATGATCTGATAACATGCATGGTAATAGTTTCAATTTTTTTGCATTTACTTACATATGTTCTGTGGGTTAGTATATGGTCTATTTTAGAGAATGTCCCATGTGCTGCTGAGAAAAATGTATATTCTGATGTTATTGGATGGAACACTCTGTATACATCTATCAAATTCATTTGTTCACAGGTGTGATTAAGTTCTGTTATTTCTTTGTTGATTTTCTGTCTTGTTGATCTATCCCTTTGTGTCAATGGTGTGTTAAGGTCTCCTGTTATAATTGTGTTATTGCCTATTTGATTTTTCATTTTTTTAATACTTGCTTTGTGTAGCTGGGTGCTCTGGAATTTGGTGCTTATATATTTAAGATTGTTATCTCTTCCTTTTGCAGTTTTCCCCTAACTAGTATGTAGTGAACTTTTTTTATCTCTTTGGGTCATTCTTGGTTTGAAGTTCATATTTTCTGCCAACAGAATAGCTGCCCCAATATTTTTGTGTTTCCTGTTTCATGGAATATTGTTTTCCATCCTTTATCTTTCAGCCTATGAGTTTCCTTTTGGGTTAGCTGTGTTTCTTGTAGACAGCATATAGCTGGATGTTGTTTCTTGATCCATCCTGCCAGTCTATTTCTTTTAATTGGTGAATTGAGGCCATTTACATTAATGGTTATAACTATAATATATTGGTTTATTTTTGACAAATTATCTTTCTGCCATTGTATCTTAACTTTCCATTCTTTTTAATTGTCTGTCTTGCTTAGTGATTTTTTCCTGTGTATCTAGAATGTCTTTCAGTATTCTTTGTAGGGTTGGTTTGGTGAACATGAAGTTCTTCAGCTGTTCTTGTCATGGAAGTATCTTATTTCTCCATCCATTTTGAAGGATAATTTTGCAGGGTACATCAGTCTGGGTTGGAAGTAGTTTTCTTTAAGGATCTGAAAAACTTCACTCCATGCTCTTCTTGACTTCATTATTTGTATTGGGAAGTCTGCTGTGATTCTGATAGGTTTTCCTTTATAGGTGATCTGTCTTTTCTCTTAACAGCTTTTAATATTCTGTTCTTATGTTGGATTTCTGGGATGGTGATTATTATATATCTGGGTATAGTTTTGTTTTGGTTATGGCTATTTGGAGTTCTATATGCTTCACTAATCTGTATGCCAGTTTCCATAATCTTGTTTGGGAAGTTTTCAGCTATTGCTTCTGTACATAGCCTCTTGATATCATTTGTGTTGTCCCCTTCTTTTTCATTTATCCCTATTAATCTTATGTTTTTCTTTGCAACATCTTGCAGCTGTTGAATTGTTATTTCCTGATTTCTTGTTATTTTTAGAAAATCTTTCCTTTGCTGTTCACTAGCTGTCCCCTTATCTTCGAGGTCTGAGATTCTATCTTCACTTTAGTTGAGGCAGTTTTTGCAACTTTCAATAGAATTTTTGATTTCCTATATATCTCTTTGAATCTGCTTCATGTATTCTGTTTGTTTCTTAAACTATTAATTCATGGATACTATCATTTTGTTTTGTTCCTCTAATTTTTTAGCTGTGTCTTTGTTGGATGCATTCAGTATTTCTTTCACTACTTTTATCATTTCTTTTTTTTACCTGGGAGATTATTTCTGATTTGAGTTCCCTCATAGCTTCCCATACTTGCTTCTTTATTTCAGTTGATATCATTTTAGGCATTTCAGGTGTATGGCTAGTATTTTCTTCTATGTACATGGCTCCTAGTCTTTCTTGGGATGGGCTGGAAGTTTGAGATTGAATTTTCATCTTTCATTTTGTCATTTTCCTATATTTCTGTGTTTCCATCAATGTTCCAAAGATTTCCCTGATGTGTTAAATCACTTCCTGCACCCTCAGCTACTGTGACTCACATGGCTTTGGCTACCCTCCAGCAGTGGGCCTGGTTTCCCTGCTTGAAAGAAGGTCGCTGGGTGTGGTGTACTCAAGCCTGTGGAACCTCTGGGGCATAGTCCAGTGTCCTAGGGGGCTGAGCTCTCACCCAGCAGCTGGGATCGGTGGTCCCAAACTTTTCCTGGACCTTCCATGGAGAGCTGCAACTCACCTCACAGGGACTGCATGGGCCTGGCTCCCCTTTTGGTGGGCCTGGCTCTCCTGGTTGAACGAAGGTCACTGGCCATGGTCCACTTTAGCCTGGGGAACCTCTGGAGCCTAGTCAAGTGTTCTGGGGGTGGGCTAGGTGGGCACCCAGCCACCATGATCAATGGTCCCAAACTTTTCCCGGGCCTGCCCTGGAGAGCTGCAACTCACCTCGCAGTGGTGGCATGGGTATGGTTCCCCTTTCAGCTGGCCTGGCTCCCCTGGTTGAATGAAGGTCGCTGTGCACAATCCACTCAAGCTCGCGGAACCACTGGAATCCAATGTCCTAAGGGGACTGGGTGGGCACCCAGCTGCCACGATTGATGGGATATGGACAACTATTTCAAAGGAAACAGGAGACGTTATGGTAGCCTCTATTGATCTTCTCTTGTCTTGTTTTGAAATCCTGTGTTGATTGTATTGTTTTGTTCTGATCTGCTTTTCTGTTCTGTTTTGTTTTATTTATTTTTTTTTAAATGGAAAACAAGAATGGGTAGTGGGAGATTCAGAGTATAACTACTCAAATTAAAGATGCATGATTTCATTCTTTGACAAATATCTGTTCAGTACCATCAGTGTGCTATATGTGGTACCAACAAATAAGAAATCAAGAATACATTAGTGTTCACTCCTAGTGCCAAAAAGATCAATAATCTATGTCAAAAGCATTACTCTATATAAATAATTTGTAAAATCAATTAAAAATTATTTTAGAAGGTTGCAACAGATGAAACACAAAAGAACATGGGAAGAGTACCATATCTAGCTCAGTGGTCTGGAAAACCATGCCTGGGCACCAACCCAGGAGCCAGAAAGATGGTAGCAAATTGGAAGGAGATACATGAGTATATTCAAGACTCTAGTAGGTCTGAGAATTAGGGAAAGGATTATCATTTCTCTGAGTTACTGGGAGAGTTGCCAATGACCTCAACTTGTGTGCAATCCTTTCTTAAAAAACAAAATCATGTCTTAGAAAGGATCTTATTGGGTAGAGAGAACAAATAACACATCAGAAAGCAAACCCAGTCTGGAAACCAGCTCAATATATGGATTTCCCCTAGACAGGGACACCAGATACCAGCCTCTTCCCATGAGTCAGCACCATTCTTAGACTAGGAGTAGAGAGAACAAAGGACACATCTCAATCTGGTAGACAGGATGGTAATAAAATTGTCAAAGTGCTATTTGAGGATGAAATGAAGTAACTTACTGAAATAATTATACACCAATATCTCTATGTTTCCTAAATTATCTAGCATAAGGGGTTGGATATATAAAAGTATTTCCACTGAAAAAGTGAGCTGTATTCAGATATGGTTGCACTTACTTCAGATGATGACAAGCATGTCTGATCTTGCTAATAAGTGTTCATAATTTATTGAGAAAATATATACCATCTCACTCTTAATCTCTTGTGGCACATAAGTCAAACTAAAATGCAATTACTAAATTGTAATCAGGTTAAATAATAGCCATGATCAATGAAAAATGAATGGGAGCTTGGCCCTATAGAGACAAATTATCAGGCATCCCAGAGAAGGAGGTTATATTCTTTAAAGTTAAAGACGGGTGAAAATTCTCAAGAGATACTAATGGATTTGTTGAAGAAATTGCTAAATGAAATTAAAATATTTACAATAACATCATAATTTTACAGGGAGTCCTGGAGCAAAAAAGTAAAAAGAAACTCAAGAAGGAAATCAGCAACTTAGAAACAGCACTAAATGCCTATCTGTAGGGATAAATTGCTTACTGAAGAGATGTGATTATAGGTTAGGAAACATGGCCTCTACTGCCAAAGATTCTAACCAACTGGATAAAATTTGGAAATAAATGATTAATTATCAGTGATACAAATTTTACCAAAATGTAAAAAAAAAAAAAAAGAATTGCATACAAAGAAAACAGCCTGTATTTATTCTTTCTTTAAGAAGGAAGTCACCTTTTTAAAGAGACACCAACTTGATCTTAAACAATGAGAAAATATTCAATAAGTCAACATGAAGTAGAAGGAACATGGATTGTATGAACTGAGAGCACTGCATGCAAAGGTGAAAGATGTGTTCAGAAAATCATGAGTGATATTGTATGATGTGAGAGTAGATTGAGTGCAGAATTTACTGGGAAGAGTAAGAGATATACACTCTCAAAATGACCCCACAGGGAGCCCTTCAGGTGCTCTCCGGTGTGCCGGCTTAATTTCCTATTATTCTCTAAATGCACATGGGCCAGCATGTGCTTTTCACTCATGGTCCAGTTTAATTCTCATGTCACTCTGACGTGGCCACAGCTGAGGGTTTTGTAGAATAGGGAAAATTTATCCAAACATAAAACTGCGTAGATAATCTTCTTCATATGGTAGCCGGCAGGTCTGAGAACAGTATCTGGTTGTGTTAGTGTACAGCTTTATTCCATAGGATCGTTTTACATGCAGGTGGAGTGAAATTGAGTCAAACATGTCAAAAATAGAAACTAAAAGAAATTTTTAAAATATTCAAGCTAAGGTCAAGGCAGAATGTTGGCTGCCTACAGCAGTAACATTTTTGAATGCCAGTAGATAAATTCTTATTTCTCTCTTTGTTTCTCCCTCCATTTCAGTTCTTTTTCTCTTACAGATACTGTTTTACATAGTGGCATTTATGACAATTGATGTTTTCTAGGTTTAATATCTTACAGTTTCAACTACAGGAGAAAAAGAGACCCAACGCTTTTTCTACTGTCTTGTTTATGAAAAGAGGTCCCACTGCCAAGGATTCAATTGCTTTCTAGTGAAATCAACGGTGGCACAGAGGTGGTGAAGTTCTGCTATCACATGAGGTGAGACATAAGACAACCCTCAAAGAGTGTCTGCAAGAGTGATTTTTATTTTTTGTCTTTGTGTGTGTGTGTGCTGCTGTGAATGGAACCCAGCCTCTTCACACAGAGCTACATCCTCACCCTTTTTTATATATATTTTTTTTTTGGTAATTGAAGACATGTTTTCTCTAAGGTTCTAGGTTGCCCACGCAGAGCTCCAACTCATAATTCTCCTCATTCTCTAAAACTGCTGGCATTAAAGATTCCTGACTTGGTTTTATTTTTTAAAGCTATAACAGGCTATATGAAACATAGATTGATACTGTTATCAATACCATGTTGTATCTTTGGACTGCAGCAGTAATCTTTCTCAAAGCTAATTTGCAATCACCTCTTCCACTCTATGAAGCTTGTAGTCATTATTTTTTTCCTTTAGGAAATTCTAAGATTAATATGATATGATAGGCACAGTACTTTTCATTGTCATTATGTATGGTTGAGTCACTAATTTGGCCTCTTTATTGTACACACATCATTTAACCTATCTGAGTCAGTAGTTTTGTTCCAGTAAAATAGGTATAATAATGTAACTTAGAAGGATGTCAGAATAATTAGTGTTAGCAAGGCAGTTGACACAAATTAGTCTCCCTATAAAATGAAAAAATATTACCAATAACCAAAAATAAGAATTTGGTTCAAATCACGTGATTTCTATAAATATGGCTACTTTGTCTATGTTAGTTATTACTTTATTTTAGTGCCTTCATTCTTTATTGAGGCTCAATAAATACTTAATAAAAATTGAACTGTTAATTAAAATTGTTGGATCACTGATACTATATACTAACCCAAATATAACATTTCTCTAATGCAAGCTCATCAAACTAGTTAATTTAAAAGTAAGCAGATTTCAATACTTGGCAGTCCTAGATCATCTTGAATATAAATAATGGCCAGAGAACTTTGACTTCAAAATGTAAAATGTGGATTCAGATGTTTTCTCTTTAATTATAGGAAATTCGATTTTATGAAATGAATAAGAAATCAAAAAGTATCACACTAGCAGTGAAAAAGTATCAAAAGCTTGAGTTTCCCAGTGACATGCAAAGTACTGGGGCCTGTAACCTAATGGAAACTTGTGCCTTCATGTGTGAAGCTGCACCTCAGGAAAACAAAAGGGAAACAGTTTCATGGTATCTGTATGGCAGCATTGCGTCTGTGTAAATAAACCCTCTTTCAATGCTTTTTGGGTATAAATAATCTTATATTTTTTATTTCAAAAAATATCATCAATCATGAAACTTCAAAAGTTGTTGACTCAGAATTACTAGTTTAGTTTTCTGAAAAGTGGTTGATTTTCTAATTACAATTTTGACACTGTTAACAGTTCCCATAATACAGTAATGACCTCTTTTATAAACTATATTTCACATTTCTTATTTATTTAGCCTCAAGTTCTTTTCTCTGCCTATTCTATCCCTTTCTCTGTTCTGATAATTTTGGGGTAGTTTGTCTTTGTAGCATATTTGGTTCCAAGTCTGTGTGCTGTGGTATCATGCATTTGAGACAACACACCCCTTTTTGGAACAATTCATCTTCTCAGTGAGGTTAGGGAGTGTGATTTTTCCTGCCTCTAACTCCTGCAGGAGTAATTCTAACCAAGAGTGATTTGTGTTGTGAAAATTCACTGAAGAAATTTATAGGGCTTCCTCCATCAAAAAGCAGTGAGAGCCATAATTAGGTGCACTGGGCCCCATACACTGGGCAGAAGGCCATTCAAGAGTCGTGGAGTTCTGCTTTCACTTCAGAATACACCCCCACGTAGCTGAGGGCCTGCCCAGCATCTGTGCTCTTTAGGTTGCTTCACTGCATTTGCAAAGAGCTCCAGAGCACTTCAAATATACCTCTTAGGTCAACAGATAGGGTGGCTGGGGCACTTCCTATAAAGGATGGAATGACAAAACTGTCTAAAGTGGACCATCTCTATTATTATTGTTTTCCTTTACATATTCGTGATTTACCTAAAACCTTATTTCAACAGAGGATTTGTCAAACTTTCGCATTTTAAACATATTTTTTACAATTAGATCACATGACGATGTTAGATAAAATTTAAGTATGGAACAGAAATGATCATCTATCTGTAGATTCAAGCCTTTCAACTTGCTACTCACCTTGGTGAGTTCTGATGAAGATACAGAAGATTTTTTTATGTGTATGTGTGTTGTTTTGTTTTGCATGATAAATGGATCATGAAGAGGAGCTTATATCTGCTGACACTAATAATAGATCAGCAGCCTCAGTACATGTGTTTATTTTAGATGGGAAATGTGAATCTCTAAGTGATGAATCAAGTTGTATAATATCCCATAGTGAATAGAAAACAGTGATAATTTGTAGAATTGTGATAGCATAATTACTTCACTTATTAGCTTAATCCTAAAGAAGTGATCCCATTGAGATTAGTAGTATACTCAATCAACTACTTAGGTATTTTGAAGAAAAAAAAATCCTTTTGTTGAGATGGGTGTCACTATGCAGTTTGGGCTGTCTTTGAGCTCATTTTGTAGCCCAGGCTGGTTTTGAACCTGGAATGATCTCCCTGCCTCAGCCTCCAGAGTGTTAGGATTACAGGCCTGACTAAGAAATCTTGTAATGCCTCCTTATAGCATTATTCATAAATTTTCAAAAGTTACAGGCTGAGATAAATAAGACAGAAGAGAAGGAAAAAAGACACCTATGACTCTATCCCTTAAATCAATGCATGGAGTCAGTTCTTAAACGTGAAAGAAGGAAACATGTCTGAATGGAACAGCTGTGGCACAGGGCATTTGTATACACTACTAAAGTCCTCTCAAAAGTTTCTCAATTTTTGTTCATCAATAGCTGTTAGAAATATACATACCTAACTAGAATTTCTTGCCTTCTCAGAGATAAAAGTCCAACACAAATTCTCTACTGTTTCCTGTGATTTTCTAATGAAACTGAGTTCCAGGTCCCTATAGTAGTAACTTGTAGCTGTGTGCATCTCCTGTTAGCATTCTTTCCTTTCCTTTGTCATTTTTCTATTCCCTACTGATGTGTTCTGTGATCGTATCCCAAAATAATTTCTCATACTTTCATACATATCCTCCCAGAGTCTTGCTTTTGAGGTATCCTGAATTTAAGATGCATTATTACTACATGATATTGGCTTTAAATGCAACCTCTTCTGACTCTAATGTCCCTAACCTGTGAACAGTATATGCTGTGTCTGTATATGAGGAATATAGTCATTTTAGTGCTCATGTAGTTCTAGAAAGATTTGTTTTCCCAGAATTGTGGTTTCAATGTTCACATAAATTAACACTTTCTCATACAAATTGTAAGGATGGGAGCACGTACAGGGTTATTAAAGCCACTGACTATGATGACATTCAAAAATAGATTCTGTATTGCTGCTCTGGCAACAACAGATGAGGAAGGAGCCTGTGACCTTCTGCTGCATCTATAGAGGTTTTCGCACAGCAGGCAGGACTTTCCTCTGAAGAGCCTCACTAAGCAGGTCTTTACCGCGAGCAGAACCTCTCACAATAACTAGATTACTACATGGGGTAAATCATAGAAGAAACCACACTAGAAAATGCAGGAGAATTGTAGCTGGCTCACTGCAATGTGTATCTGTTTTCTTAACAGTGTGATTGAGATTATGGGTGATCTACCCAGAAAAACTTTAATTTGAATCTACTGCAGCTATCAACCTAAAATCCAATGGAAGTATACAGTTACAAAAATTACCCGTAACACCAACAAACAAATATTTTCTTTGGTAAAAAAAATCAATAAACCCCATAGAATAATTATTATATTTTGTTATGATTATGTAAGTGTTAAAAGTAATATAACTATGCTGAAAACTTTAGAGGAGCAGAAATCATATAAAACATGATCTGATGATTTTACCCAAAAGAAAATAAAAGCATCAGCAGCTGGTGTGGGCTTAATTGTAGGAAAATATATAATTTACCTAAAATTTATTTATCTTATATTCAACATAAATTCTATAATCCTTCAACATTACTTTCATGTTTTTATTATTATATAATTTATTTTAATGCCTTAAAAATTTTGCATTAACCTCTTAGTTGCCAGAAGAAAAGATGAATATAAGATTATTATTCTTTACCTACTGTTCCTAGTGCAGTCTTGATCACTAAGTTATATTTCTCCTGTTAACTTATAATTGTAATAGAGGGTAGTTTCATGTTTCATGGGTAAATAGTGGATTATATGTCATAATCCACAGCAGGGGTTGTACAAATTTCAAATATTCCTCCCATTGCATCATTTCAAGTGCCCATTTTTACTCTTGTTTCTGAGTTTGAACTGCCACTGTTTTTTTTTTGGCAGTTATGCAAGTGTCTCTTTTTCATCCTCAAAATCTAGCCCAACAGACATAATAAATACAAAATATATTTTCCTCTTGATTGCACTGAGCTACACAGTAGTTAATAATTAAAATTTATACATAACTATGGTGTTTAACAAGCATGAGTATCATGCTTGTTCAACCAATTGATACTCATCAAGGTGCCAAGAACACACATAGGGGAATGATCAACTCTTTAGCAAACCAGGTTGAAAAATTCAATATCCACATAAAGAAGAATGAAATTAGGGCCTTCTTATCATACAAATATCCACTCAAAATGAAGGAAAATTTTAAGTGTAAAATGTGAAAACATAAATTACTAAAAGAAAATATAGACTATGACAAGTATCTTCACACTGGACTGGGAAATTTTTAATTGTAACAAAGACATAAGGTCATAAAGGTTTTAAGTCAAACAAACTCAATTAGAATAGATTTCTAGGTCTTATTTGTTTCAACTTTATAAAATTAAATAATTTATTGTATATTCCCAGGTTTTTTTCCTTATAAAATAAAGGCTGTGATACTCCATTAGTTACTGCCGTGTTAGAACACAATACCCATGGTCCATAATTTAGAAGAGAAGAGCTTTAATTTAGCTTATGGTATCAGGGGGTTCAGCACATAGTTAGTTGGTTACAAAGCAAAAGCATCATGGGAGAAGGACATGTTGGAGCAGAGCTGCTTAGTTTATAAAGGCTCACATGGAGGGGGAAAGTTCCCGAGAGGAAGAGACAAGGAACTGGATGCAGTTCCCAAGGCCACACTTCCATGATCCGCCAAGACACTTCCAGCAGTGTGCTGCACCAAACTTCTGACCAACTGAAAAGCTAATGAAGTTGGAAAAATCAAGCTCAACTGTCACAAATATCTAATTAACAAGGAGTTTTCAGGACTTATGATGCCATACCTTAATTGCTTAACATAGTCCCTCCACCAAATGTTTCTGGATAAATAAATGTTATTTCTAAAAGCATCTTCTCTCCCCTTGAAGAAAAATGACACCAGAAAGGGTATAAAAACATGTATCATAAAAACTGCAATGCTTATTCAAAGGTTTTTTTCACTTGGCGAAAAGGGGCTTGCTGCAGGCTGCTCTGCTGCTTCTCAGATCAGTTATATTTTCCCTGCTTTTGAGAATGTAGAGCTGGGCAGTAACTGTGTCAGGATCATTTTTGAAAAGAAGAATTATGGGCATTCTAGAAATGAGAGAACTATCTAAAACACCATGTTTTGAAGAATTCTATGGCAAAAAAGGCAAAGTATTTTATTTAATGGTCAACATCAATTATTGTGGAAATGTGTGAATACAACCCATTTGATTAATGCCACTGGGGCCTAAAACCATAAGAAGTATATTTTTCTTGTTGGATTTCAACTCAGTGTTCCATAGTCCTTATATAAAGTCAGATGAATTGCAGCAGCTGAAAAGATGAAGTGGCTGTAAGTTTCTGTGAGAAAGACTGATGATAAAAATTGGCCTGAACTAAAATATCAGTTATAATCACCAACCAACTGGTAAGGGGGAGGAAGTGCTATTCATCTCTAATTCCAACTGTTAATTACCTAAAAATATATACATTTCTACTTATATTTTTGGCATATTATGATTTAATCAAAACATGGCCTGTCATAAGTTTAAGAAAAGCAAGTTCAATTCATGGTGTATTTTTAATAACATAATATTCCCGATATTTTAGATCCTTCAGAAGTAAAAGAATAACAGAGGAACAGATAATATTTAGTGTTGCAAAACATACAAATGTCCTAAATTAGGTGCCAGATGACAGAATGCTATACTTATTCCTAACCTATTTTATAATTTACATAATGAATTCTGAGCTGTCTTTCAGCAAGTTAGCTGAAACATTCTGCAGGGTTTATCACAGTTGTTAATTAAAGGTCTAGGACAATAATATCTATCTTCCTTAGGTGAAAAATAAATTCAGCAAAGAATCTCTGATAAAGGATAAGCGTAGGTACAGAATTTTTGCACAAATGTTAAAACATTTATTAGAGCTGCATCTATTACATAAAGAATACTGGGGAAAATGATCATCATCCTTGAGTCTGAGATTTTTCTCTGTGAAATGGAGTAATAAAAAGTAATACAAAATAATATGAATAACAAAATAGTATGAATGAATTCACATTTTAGCATTTCAAATGATTCACATGATAGCATTTATATAATAGTTACTATGTTGCAAGTACATTGGGGTGAAAAGATTAAATCTCATGGTAATGTATTTCATAGTACCAACTTGTATTTATTTATTTTTTGCCTCATCAACAGAAAACAACACCTAAATGCAGAAAGGTTAAAGGATTAACTCATTCTCATGTAGCTTTTAATTGTAAAATATGAATATGTATTTAGGAAGTCAGGTTTGACCAAATTTGACATTTTTAGCTATTATATCAAACAGTTAATACATTAAGAATGCATGATAATTTGTTTCTGTAATACTGAAAATTAGAACTGAGGTAATAGTATGAATTTACAGGCAAAATTTTAGTTGTAAAAAGAGAAAGGATGGGAAAAGAATTTCATCTTCAAGAGAAAAGCTGAGGTGGGCAAAGCTCTTAGAAAAGATTAGAGTGGTCCAGTAACAGAAAGAAAAGCTTTAAAGGCATAGCTAGTGTCTGATACTTTTCCACTGGGCAATGAGTTTATTTTTTTTTTCTTTTTCTTTCTAGGTACTTTTTCTCTGTGTAGGATTTGGCTAAGCAATAATTCTTAGCCTTTCAACCATCATGGTTACCACATATTGATGCAGCACAACTAGCCTTGCAACGTAAACAAGGGGCAAAAGGAGGGCACCTTACATTGTTGGCAAGGGAGACCACACAGAAACACACACACACAACACCCACACACACAACACCCACACACACATGCATGCGTGCACACAGATACTTTGGTTTTTAATGTGTAGCTACTCATGGATTAAGGCCAGAGAAACTGTCTGTATTGGCCTTGTCAAGGTTTCTCTTTTACTTCAGCAGTGGTGGTGATATTTAATTAAGATTGTATTATGCTTTCTTCTTTGCCTGTGACTACTTTAAGCTTCATAACAATGCTTTCTTCATTGCCTGTAACTATTTTAAACTTCAGTCTAAATATATGACACATTATCTTATGAAATTGTAACAGAGACTATTGTCTCCTTAAATAGGAATTAAAGCAAAAACAGAATCACTTACATTAACATGACTCTGGGTACATGAAAAATAAATCAGAAGTTCAAGAAAGTGATCTTTACACTAAGCACTTGTGAAAGATGAGAAGAGAAAAACTCAGGTATGCAGCTGAAGATTGACAAAAAGAAGCCCGAGTCTCATGCCAAACTCCCGTACTGCTAGCAGGAGCTTCGTCAAATTGCTAACACCCTATCATTTCTTCTAAGTGAACAGAATAAAGAAACTATGCAAAAATTAAACATTTTCTGAGGTAGGTGTTACATGGCTTTGAGGATAGTAATAGAGAAATGATGAATACTGTCATCACATTTGATAAAATCCATGTAATTTGAATGAAGTTGATTGACCTCAAAATCACTAAATGTGTTCCTTTTTTATTGATATTTACTCTTCATTTGCCTTTGCAAGTGAGATTATTTCTCAGAGTAATGTAACACTTTCACTCTTAAAACCTGTGATTCTCAGCAACCTCATCTGGGAATCTTTTCCTACTCCAAACAGAATATGGTAGCAATTACATGCTATTTCTACTGCATCACAGTCACCTAAAACATGCAACATGACCTTGTGAAAATCACATAAAATTTCTAATATTCAAATTATGGGACCATAACAATGTTCTGGGAATAAAAACATATTTAGGAAAATCTCAACAAACATTTAGAAACCTTCCTTTCCTTTAAAAACTGTCCTCTCCTCTCCTCTCCTCTCCTCTCCTCTCCTCTCCTCTCCTCTCCTCTCCTCTCCTCTCCTCTTCTCTTCTCTTCTCTTCTCCTCTTGTCTTGTCTTCATCTCTTCTCTTTTCTCTAAATGCTAATGTTACTACTGTTTTAGAACAAATACCTTGGTTCTGGGTGTCCTGGTAGACAAAATTTCATTACTTCTTCCAAAACATCAGCATTAAGAGATGAGAAGTGCTTTGAGTATTTTTTTGGCACTCAATTTGAGGCTGCGGAGAAAATGAGAGAGATGAGGACCCAAAGGAGGAGGAGGAGGCCTTTAATGAGGGGCAGGGAGAGGATGCAGGGGAATGCAGGGGCTCTCTCACTAGACAGAGGGCTGGGAGGCTGCACATGTTAACTCTCATAGGGTGCTGCTAAACTAACTGGTGATGTTGGAACAGGAGAGATGTTTTATCTAGGGATTGGAGTGCCTTTGGCGTGAGTGGGAAGGAAAGGCAGGAAGTCTGTTTTGGATCTGGAGCACCAGAGGAAGAAGATTGATAAGATGTCTTTTTGTGGTTTCTTAACCATGCTGGGCATCCGCCATGATGACTAGATAGGACCGTGTGGGGAAAAACCTATCATGGCTAAGGATAGGAAAGAAGCTTTAATCAGCAATGGCTGGGAACCTAAAACTGAACGTTGTGAAAGCTGGAAATTCGATGTCCCTGCAAATCCTGAAAATTATGTATTACTAATTCAATGTTTTCAGTCTAGAAGAAGGATAAGGTGGTGTAGGTATATTTAAGGTTAGTAAATACTGTGTTATTAGTTTTTAGGCAGATGCTCCTTAAGTGACTAATACTCCTATACACAGTGCTGACCAGTGATCTAAATGACAGTTTGAAGATAATAAAGGAGATAGATACAAAAATGAAAACAGAGATTGCAAGCTTTTATTCCCTATAGATTCTCTGCACATTTAGTGCCTGATCTTTTTACTCAAACACTTAAGATAGTAGTGTGAACCAAATGTACCATTTTCCCCCAAATATTTTTATAATATAGAATTATTATTCTTCAACTCAATTTGACAAATAGTTGCTTTTCAAAGACCAGGCACACTTTAGAGACTGAGAATTCATTGTTACAGGGATATAGGTCTTTCTTACATGGAAATATACTTCAGCTGTATTGACTGACAAAAAATTGAGATCACACATATGGAAGCTGTTAAAGGGATTGATTATGCTTATCTGCTGATTAATTTGTCCCTAGAAGTAACATCGGGGAGAATGATACTTTCCAACACTCATCCCTTCACAGAAACATCAATTTGAATATCAATCCACACCCAAAATATCTTCACACAAAGAATTGAAATGAGAGATTACCACATCAAGAATAACACACTGTATGTATTGTGCACTTTAGATGTATTACTCTTTTAGATTTTTTTTAAACTAGGGAGACAATATGATATACATGTGAGTTTGGTTTATTTCATTTATGTGTATTGTGAAATACTCATAAATATTGTGAAATATTGTGAAAATGAAAGGGAAAGAAAGTTATCCAAAGGAGAGAACTGGGATAGGGGAAAGGAGAAACAACAAAGGGAAAAGATCTTATGAATATAGGTGTCCATACTTATATATGTATTACTGTACACATATACGTACATGATATATAACTATAATACTAATCTCTGTAAGTTCATCAAAAGGAGCAGTTTGTGTTTTCATTGTTTGCTTTATTTCAAAGAGAATAAAATCTAACAAAATAAAACTGATTAAAACCAATCAAAACAAATCAAGTAAAGTGGTACAGAACTTCAAGCCAGGACAATAGGAAATCAACAATGGCTACCACAATGTATCATTATCTTCACAATTGTTGTCCATACCATGAGGAATAGTAAAATCAAATAAAACAAAACAGAATAAAACCAATCAAAACAGAACATTATAAAAAACAAAACAATTAATTGGAGTAAAACAAAACAGAATATTATTGGATTATTGGATTTCAAAAATAAGACAAAAGGAAATCCCTCACATTTGTTATATTGCAAACTGTTTTCCCCCCAATAGACTACTTGCATTAGACCTGCAAAGTCAATCAAACAGTACAAGCATTAAGCTGTTTTTGTACCTCACTTGCTACTTATAATCTGTGCTGGGTCTGGGAGGAATACAACAGAAAGCCAATTCACTTTTCTCTTAAACCATACAAACCATGTGGGACCCAGGAAGAAAGAAGCCAGTTTGCCCTTCCCGTGAGTCAGCGTGGTTTGATTGTTTGATCATGCCTAAATTTCATGCCTAAATCTTGTAATCTGAACAGCTAATTTTTTTTTTTAAATTCTGTGTAATTTTTATCCTTTTTGTTTTTTTTTTAAATAGAAATGAATAATGTATAAGTGAGCAAAAATGCAGTAAAAAAATTGGAGGGACAGTTTTGTACTGCACGTGTCATTCTTCCCCATTTGCCTTTTAAACCTAACCATCACAATCTGCAGAGACAGTGTTCTCTTGGGAGACAGAGGAGAAAGAAGTGACCATATGAATTGGCTACAAATACACCAGACTTCAGCCAGTGAAAACTGGTAATGGTGCTGACATTAACAGCCTCAGGCTAGAGTCTGAGACTGTTAAGCCCAGAGACCCCAGGCTTTTTCTAGGCTTCAGACTTGCCCCAGTTCTAGACTTGTGCCTAAAATATGCAGGCCCAAGTCTCAGTTAAGGTTTCATACCAACACTAGTCTGGTCCCAGCAGCTACAGGCCTAAGCCCTGCCTTATCGCTAGGCTAATTTCCTTAGCACGAGACTGTAGACCTGGGCTTCAGGTCATTATCCCTTCAAGGCTGGCCCAGGTGGCCTTGCTGTCCCAAGATCCTGCTAGATCCTGCAGACTCAGGCTTCAGGCGAGCATTCGGAGATCCCAACTGATCCCTAAATGCTAGAAGTTCAGCTCCAGTTTTGCCAGGTTCCAGAATCTCTAGGCTTCCAATTGATCTCAAATTCTAGGAAATTCACGGATAATGGATTATGGCCAATGCCAGAAAAGCTAGACACCAGCAGTGGGATGGACTCAGTATTCAGGCCAGTTCCTTCAAATCTAAGAAATAGGACTCGCTCCTTGCATTTAGCCACTAGGCCTGTTTAACTGCTCACCTGACATTTGAGCCCCCCAGGTAAAGATCAAAATCCAGGATCTATCCTTCAGTCCAATACTCACATACATATCATCAAAACTAATCCCTCAGACTTGGGCATCTGGTGGGTCTTAGGCACTGTCACCAGGTCATCATTAAAGGATCCAAGTTTCGCATTAGCACTCACAGACCAACGCTCCAGGGCACCTATGATCCTGACTCACCATAGCAAAACTGAGTCATGCCAGACATGCCCTCAGAAGTCAATTATTTAGGTCAGATCCTTTAGAATTTATGAACCAGTGTGCCCCTGTGGTCTTTGGCTTCAGACTCACCCGAGTAAAGGTCCATCTTCAGAGATGAAGGATCTAGGTCCAGCTCTCTGGACCCAGTTGACAGGTCCAACAAAATAGACCCCACAGCATAACAGTGCCTATATAGCAAGCTAGCCCTGAAAACATAAGTGAAGGGACTGCCTGCTTTCTGACGCAGGCTCAAGTGATCTAGCATAAGGATTCTAGTAGTAAGTCCAACTACACTACCTGCCAGATGGTTTCTCTGTGCCTTTTAGATAGGTTGACTGGGGATATAGTTGTCTCACCTAAGTCAGTGTGTGAAGGTTGAAACAGATGCTCTGCTACTTCAAATTCACACACACTAATGCACAGCCTCAAGGATCATGAATAACTAGAAGACAAGAGACCACTAAAGAAATAACCATAGAGAAGTGGAGATCTACAAACTGTGTCACAAATAACTCAGAATAATCACCTTAACAGTGAGCTAGAGGAAAATTCAGCTAACAAAACAGTGTCAGGAAGCAGATACACAAAAGTAGAAAGAGATAAACAGAAAAGAAAAAAAAGAACCAAATACAAATTATGGAGCTAATGAAAATAATAATTAAAGTTCACATCAGACTTGATTAAGTATAACAAAAATAATCATGAACTCAAGGGCTTGTTTGAAATGCCCAGGCAGCAAAACAAAAGAGAACATTTGTTTTTAAATCCCTGGGTGACTTAAGAAAAACTATCAAGCAAACCAATGCTTTCACTACAGTAGCTCCAGAAGGAGATAAGAAAAGGAAGAAAAAATAAGAATGGAAATATTATTAAAGAAATAATTTGAAAAGAGAACTTTTCAAATCTGTAGAGAGACATAAAAACTCATATAGGTGAAGCTCAAAGACCCTTTCAGAGATTAAATTTTTTTGGCTTTCTAAAATTTTATTTAAAGAAAAAAAATGAAACAGAAAGAGAGTTGAGATAATACATAATTTCAAAAAAAAAGTAAGAAATCACTAGTTGAGAATTACATATTTTCCTCTTAGAAGTAGTTATTCAAGTTACAAAGGTAAAGCATTCAAAGCGGACATTTAAACAGTGAGACTGCAATCAGTTCTGTTCATCTATTCAACAAAAACTTAGTAATATGGTTATCAATCTTTCACACTTAAACATACATGCAGTTATATCCTTTAGAATACTTTCTTTTCCTCTCTTTTTTTTACAATAACTATAATCAATTCTCCCAAACTGTTTAGAAGTTCTACACATGTATAAGTCTCTACATGTATACATATCCTTTCTGTATTAGAGGGAAAAACAAATCCAAAAAAGTCAACAAAACAAATACCTAGAATAACACAAAATGAAAAGTACATATAGAACCACAATACTAGGTGATCTATGGTAGTTACTATGATGTCTCTTGTTATTTTCAATAAAATTGTCTATATCATCAGGCATAGTAAAATCAAACATAGCAGCACATAGCACTATTAGTAAAAACCAAACATTGGAGACATTATAGGACTTCAAAGGCAGTTAATAATCAAATCAGAATGGGTATCTTACTGACTCTTTTCATCTTCAGAGTAGTTGCCTCTACTCTCAGACTTGATACTATCAAGCATACCAGATTTGAATAAAATCAGTCAAGACAAAGCAGTGATATAGCTGATCTTCTTTGCCTCATCTCTGCTATGCTATTTTTCTGTCATTGTGGTTTATTTTTCTCCTTCATTCCACTGTCTTCCCCTTTCATTGAGGCTTTTCTGCCATTGTTCCTGGAATCCTGGTGACTTTCTTCTCACTCTATAGAATGTCCTTCAATATTTTTTGCATGGTTGGATTATTGGTCACGAAGTCCCCCAGTTTCTCTTTGTTGTGGAAATATCTTGTCTCTCCATTAATTTTGATAGATGGTTTTGCATGGTACATCAATCTGAATTGGAAGTTATTTTCTTTTGGGGCTTGGAATACCACACTCCAAGCTGTTCTTGATTTGATAGTTTGCATCGAGAAGTCTGCTGGGATTTTAATGAGTTTACCTTTATAGGTGGTCTGTTTCTTTCCTCTGGCTGCTTTTAATATTCTGTTCTTGTGATGGATTTCTGGGATCCTGATTATTATATGTCTGGGTGTAGATCTGTTTTGGCTGTAGCTGGCTAGAATTCTGTATGCCTCATATATCTGAACATTTCCTATGCTTGGCAAGTTTTCCTTAATTATTTCTGTGAATAGCCTTTTTATTTCATTTCTATTTGTCCCTGCTTCTTCGTTCATGTTTTTTATTCTTGAGTTACAAATCCTCTTGTTGTCTTCTAGCCTTTGTATCATTACTTCCTGGTTCCTTATTATTTTTAAGAGATCCTTCTTTTCATGATCATACATTACAAATCTATCTTCAAGTTTTGAAAGTCTACTTTAGTTTCTGTGAAGAAGTTTTGCCAGCTTTCAATGGATTTTTTAATTTCCTGATATTCTCTTTGGATCTGTTTCATGTATTCAAGATTTTGTTTATATTCTTCATCAAAGGCTTCTCTCCTTTCTCTGGGTTCCTCCATTCTTCCATTTGTGTCTTCTTGAGAAGTGCCCAGCATTTGTTTTATTTATCTTGTTATACCTTGCTTCACCTGAGTTAGAATTTCAGATTTAAGTTTGTTGATGAGATCATGGAAGTATTTCTTTATTTCCAATGAGGCCCTGTCTGACATTGCATGTTTGCTGCCCTCAATGTCCTCTGTATTTACCTCTCCTGGACTTATTTTCCTTGGATCAGCAGTTGGAGGCTTTTTGTTGTTTCTCTGTCTTTTCATGTTTCTGGTTTCTTTTAGACAGGTGAATGGTGGAGGTCTCAGGACGTTTTCATATTGCTTACAGTTTTTCTGCAGCATACTGGCTAGGGAAGTGCTGCCCTCTCCAGTTTGCTGTTTATATGTTAGGTGCATGCAGGGGCGATGTGGGTGGGGGGACCTGGGACCCTCCCCTGTAAGCGAGTCAACTAGTGAGTGTCTTCAGCACATTTGTGTATGCCTTGCAGATGTCACAGGTTCAGGACAGCCTTGTCCTTGGCTATTGGGTCCCAACCAGTGGCATGGCCCAGCCCAAGCAGATCCCACCAATCCATTTTGGGCCAGGAAATGCTAACTGATGCCATTTCAGTTGTTGATTCCAGCCTATCTAGCCCAACTCCAATATGTCCTCTAGCCAGTTACCCTGCTCTGGGGAACCCAGTTTTCAGCACTCACCAAAGTCCATGTAGCTTGGTTCACTGGTTCCATTCCCCATTGCAGCACCTCCTCCCACCAAGGGTCTCAGGCTCACCAATCCCCCATTCTCAGTAGGGCTGCAATCTCTGCTTGATTGTGAGTCACTCGACTCTAAGACATGCCGAGTACAGAGACGGGAGCACACCCAGCTCCAGCCCTCTGTCTACGGTTCTTCTTTTATTTATTTTTTTTCTTTTTACTTTTCTTCAGTTTCTTCCTTGGTCATAAGAATTCCTCTCCTTTTGTCTGGTCTTCTCCATGTTGTTAAATTCTAGCATCTGAGTTGTTTTTCTCAGAGAGGCTCTCTATTGTGCTACTTATCATTCTGTCATCTTTTCTTCTCTTGAGATTAAATTTTTAAAAGTTAAGAGATATTGCAAGATCAGCTGATTTCTATTTTTTTATTTTTATTTTTAGAAGGTTGTATAGATGTGAAGCAACTGTCACAGATGCATGTTTTTTGTGTTATCTTTTCCTTGCTGTGGCAAAATATCTAAGATAAGCAACTTACAGGAGGAAAGGCTCATTGGACTCTCAGCCTCAGAGGTGACATTTGATGATCATTTCATAATGTCACTTTGGATGAGTTGCAAGACAGCACATCATAGCAGCTGTGCTTGGCAAAGGAGTTTTGTCTGCATCAAGGAGTCTAAGCAGCAAAAGAGAGAGAAAGCAACCAGCATCTGCTTATTAACTTCAAAAACATCCCAGATGAGGGATTATTATTATTTTCCTATTGATAAGTCCATAAATAAAATTATTTTTTCCTAGCTATGGATATCTAAATCTATGTTGTATAGTATGAAATTGTCAATTTTTGCATAATCACTTAAGAGCAACACCATTGATAAAGCTAATACTTAGTGGATTGCCTCCTATAAGCCAGAACCAGGAAGAATTATTGTACATGAATGACCTCATTCAATGCTTCCAATGACACATTGAGGCAGATATTATTTCCAAATCAGGATTGTAACCTAGCCAGTCTCACACTAGGTCTTCAGTCTTAACCAATTAAACTATAAAAGCAACTTTGCATGTTGCTCATTATATTCTGATCCTGAACCAAGTTAGAATACTTAAATTTATATTTTCAGATGAGTCCTGTGACCTGATTTATTTTTTCTCTGACACTTACTTTGCAGAAATATCTGAAATCTTTGCTTTTCAACAGCCAATGAAATTGAGTCAGACCCACTTTATTGATGTTCTCCAGAACATAGTGTCACTCATTATCTTCTGTTGCTTTCATTATATTGTACAGTGTTCCTCAGGCCCATCTGGTTCTGTCTATATGGAGATGATTACAGTATTCAGTCATAGTTGTTGTCATGATTAACTTGATCTTTTGACGGAGCACGTGCACATAAAATCCTAGTTTTTGCATAACTATCTGCCTGCCATTCCTGCTACACTTAGTCTGTGTGTATTCATCGAACAGAATGCTCTATGCTCACAGAGCCAGCCTCAGAAGCTATTGCCAAGGACTTCTATGATCATCATATTTAATTTCCAACCTTGCATAACCTCATACACAACTACCCACTCTTTATTTTGGCAACTCTTGTTATTTCAAATGGCACAATATCACCCTTCCACTTTGTCAGGAACATGACGTATTTAGGTTGAAAAACTCTCACTTCCACTAAAAAACCCAATTTTATTGACATATTCAGTAGGAAACCACTGAGGTAAGTTATTCTGTGGTCTGACTTTGAATTATAAGGCTGTTGTGCATTCTAGCTAGTAAATTCCTAACGGGGAAATGTATACAAGAAAGCCCTAATTTTAGACAATAGGAACTTATAGAGGGGAAACAAAAAGGAGAAGACAAGGAGAATTGTAGGGTTGATTTGGGGTTTAAATATTCTTTTTTTCAGTTATTTATGGCTTTGAAATAATGATTTATTCTTTTTTCAACAACTAGTTCAATCTCCTATTAAGAGGATTAATTTGAAGCTGACTTTAATGAAGGCTTGTTATAAATGAGGGATTTTACATCAAAGACATGCAAAAAAGTTAAATTGGAATATTAGGCATCCAATTCATGAAACTCTGTTACCTGCTTTCTCATACTGCCTACTCCTGTCTCCTTTCTCTGCTCTCTCTTCCACTCTCCATATTTCTGACTCCTTTGCAGAATTTCTCCTACACTTAACGATTTCCTATAATGTCATACTGTAAACAACCTTCCCAGTCTCCATTCATCCCTGGGTTACCTTTAGGTATGTGAACATCTACTACCATGCTCCACTAAAGAACAGAAAATCTGCTTTAGTTTCTGCAAAGCAGGACACAAACCTATGTGCAGTGTGTTGAGAAATAATTTTAAAATTTCATGCCTCTTCTTTGCTTCTCCTCTGCCATTCTCTCAAAACAAGGGGAAATTAAATATATTTTTTCCTTCATTATACAAAGAAGTAAAATTTCTGAATTAAATATCCTTTTGAAATGTACCTCTCTTCCATTTTAACATAACTCTGGTTAGATATTGTTATCCCACTACCACAAATGTGGAAATTGACTCACAAAGTTTAATTGACTTGTTCAAACCTCACATCTGTCAAGGACTGGGGCTAAAATTTGAGCATCCAGGTTCATATCTGTTGTAGCTTATCCCTAGCTGTTATTCTGCCTACACAAAACCCACAGAATTTACCACTATACCATCGAGGCAAGTTCCCCTCTGAGGGTTCATCATCGTCATCTTCATGTTAACAGCCCTTCTTCCTTAGTACTGAAGATGCATTGCTACACTCTCCCTCTCCTAAACCCGGCTCATTGAATTCTCAGTGACCCTAACATCTACATTAGATAATTCTCTAATGACTTCCATAACTCAATCTTTCTACTCTTCTTTCAATAACTGTGTCTTCTCCCTTATCTAATTACTATCACTTATATACACCCTTTACAATAAGTTTGCACTTTCTTAGACTTTTAATAATGGTTTGACTTGATTACTTTTAATTGTTTCTCATTCTCCCTTCCTTTGTCACTTTTTTATTCCCAACTTTAGATTCTTTGGCCAATCCTTATTATCCTCCATCAACACCATTAGCTATTTCTTCTGTGTTTTCTAATACTGCTCTTCTAAGTTCCAAACTGGAAAAGTCCAACTTCACTATTTCATCTTACTGTTCATGCAGTGATAGTCGGGGCATCTGAACTGTACGAAGTTGTCTCATTCTAAATACACCATGCTAAACACAAGGCAAGTTGTCACTGTTGTGGGAAGCCTATTTTCTCTCCCATTTCATACTTATATTCCTTCCTACTTCTCAAAAGACTGAAGTAATCATCTCATCTCATTCTTAGCTAAAACTCATGTCTCCCAGTTTATTGCAAAAGAAAATGTTGTACATATGTTTCTTGATATCTTCAGTATATTTTCAGTCCCAAAGCAAATGTGATCATTCCAAAATTTGTCAGAACTACTCAATGATTTGACTTCTTCTAGCCCTTATAAATATCCGTAAACATTTTATCTCCTATTGCACTTTGATTGTGTCTCCTATAATTCTGTCTTTTATAAATTTAATCCAGCTATACTGGTCACTGGCCATTTCTGAAAAACAAAAAGCCCTTACTTGCAAAGGATAGTCTATATATTTACTTTTCTATTTGTATATAGTCTGTGTCTTCCCCTGCTTGTATCTGGAATACGTGCTCCAGAAGAACAAGGTGAAATGTGTCATAGTCCTCGCTGCATCTCTAGAACCTGAAATAACATCAGTTCCTATAGTAAGTGGTTAACATGGATATTGAACAAAACTATGACTGAATCTAACCAATTATAAAATTATGACTCATTCATGTATTTTGCAGTAGATAACTTTTCCTTCTGCTTCCCAAGAAAGGTATCATTCTATACTATGGGTGTAAATAAATTGAGAAATTCAGTTTAATGATTCTTTCAGTAAGTTTCCTTCACTTCTTTCTCCAGCTTTTATAATAGCACATATTGCATAACACATATACACATATATTCATCTCACATACAAATATTTCTTAGCCTTTTATTCTCAAAAAAATTTTAAGTACTTGCAAAGGGTTCAGGAGTAATTTGGATGAATTTATTTTGATATAAACTGTGTTTTGACTTTAGGCCCACCCTGAAAATTTTAGGTTGATACAAATATTCCATTATTATTATTATTATTATTATTATTATTATTTTGTACAGGGGATCAAACTCATAACCTCACACTTGCCAGGCAAGCACTTACCCATTATTTTTAACTTTGAGAAATTCTCTTTCACTTCCCAGTGAAATCTTTCTTCCATACTAACATTTAAGTATATCTCAACTAATCTATACAACTAGCCATTCATCTTACATGTCTTTACAATTTAATGGTTTGAATGATTAATTACGTATCGGGGGGTTTGAATCTTCCTAGTTGCTGCTGCTTTGGGAAAGGAAAGATGGGCTTGGGTGTTATATCAGGAAGCAGTAAATTATTTTGGCCAGTGCTAATGATGGGGTTGTTGTGTGTAGAAGGTAGGACATTGTACTGGAGGTCTTGGAGGCCTTCCCCTGCAGGATGGGGCTGTGTATTTTCCGCAGCTTCCCTTGTAGCCTTGGGCTGTGTATTTCCCATAGCTTCTATATATCTTGTCAAAATGTGAAATAGTTTGCTTTCCAAACCTTTGTTAAATCTGTGGCAGATATTCATGCAGCTTCTAACAGCATTAAATTATACAGGAACTAAACATCTTAACCTTGTCTTTATTATGCCCAAAGTAGTATGCTTGCCCTTTGCCTTCTCTGCTGCCTTAAATTACTGCACAAAGCATTTTTCATTAACTGTCAATAAATGGTGTTGTTTGAGTTGTGTCTTCTGAGACTCTGGAAAAAATAAATAAATACAAGTCCTTAGAGGCATTTTCATCACAGTCCCATGCACATAAGTATTAAGAAAATGTTTACTACCTGCTTTCTTTTTATATTAGGCTACATTACATACTGTATTTTGGATCTTCTGAAAGAGCTCTTAATGAATGAACTAAAGGAAATGTTTCTAATAACACTGCTACCTGCCTGGGTGCCCAGACATCTAGCAATGCATCCCACTTTTACTAACACAATTTCTGATTCTGAGTCATACTTTAATACTGTCTACAGCTTGGAAAATATTAAAGCAATGAAAAGAATTTTTCCCCTCTGAAGAATCACTATTAAAAGAAATGTTAGA
Source organism: Hydrochoerus hydrochaeris (assembly GCA_004027455.1). Classification (NCBI taxonomy): domain Eukaryota; kingdom Metazoa; phylum Chordata; class Mammalia; order Rodentia; family Hydrochaeridae; genus Hydrochoerus; species Hydrochoerus hydrochaeris. The sequence continues at coordinate 91,551 of PVLA01005271.1, read as the reverse complement.
ATTTCAACATCTTTGAAATAAAAGAATTGGATGTGCATTTGTTAAAGAAAAATATACATCAGACTGAGATGAAAAGACAAGATTTTATTCAAGGCATTGCAATAGGTAAAAGAGATTGAACTCAACTCTGCTCAGACACAAAGTAGAAGAGCTTTTAAGTCTCAGAGCAATCAAATCGAAAAGCAGAGGAGGATTTAGGAGAGAAAGATCGTCAATGTGATTAGGTCTTTTGGGTATGGTTATTGACGATCATAGAAGTTAGGTTCCTACCTTGCCACAGAGAATGAAAAATAAAGTTGCTTTCTTCCCTCATAACCACATTTGCAAAGGATACTTAAATCCTGGAGAAAGACAAAAGACTGAGGGAAGAATTACATCTAAAATGTAAGTAGAAGATTCTAACTTCAACTTTCTAAAGCTAATGATCTAAAACATGTGAGATCATGTGCCCTTGCATAGGGAGACACCTGTTTAGAATTCAAACAAACTAATGCAAGTGTTAAAAACATCTTGAAAAAAAAAACAAACACTGCTTGCATGCTAGGCATTTTTTCTTGAGTTAAATCACTACATTTTAGAAAGTAATAATTAACTGAGTAGGAAAACTCACTCAAAATGCTAGAAACCATCTAATAGAAGATAAGTTAGAGGAAAATTGTAAGATAGTATAAGGAAGAAATAGCGTGTTCATTAAGTCTGCTCTATGACAGCACTTTTATTTTTTCTTCCAGCACTATATTGTTAGAAATGCCCACGAAAGCCACAAGGTGCTCCAATGATTGCCTCTTCAGTCAACTAGGCCACAATACCCACAACACTTTCTGCAGAACAGAACACTTTCTAACTCACCACACTTCTATCTTAATCAAACCCATTCCTTTAGCCCTGAAAATGTCACGCTCATTCCCCCAGCCTTCTCCCAATCTGGGAAAAATTATTTCCTCTCAACTCTAGATGATTTGCACCAAGCATTCATTCTAAAAGAGTAGCTCACTTTAGGATTAAGGAGATTTTTAAGTTAGTTGCCATGAAAAGGACACTGGAATAGCTTTTGGGGAGTGAAAAAAGCCTGCAATGTGACAAAGACTTTTGGTAGGTGAGAGCAAGATGAGAGAAGGGAAAACTCAATTGCTTGATACTGAGAAAAAAATCAAAAAGGAACTCTGTCCCTAGTAACGAACTCTTTATTCCCAAAAGATTGCTAGAAGAAATGAATCAATTCACTAATTATTACCCTCATTGTGAAAAGCCCTGCTTGTTTGATAGGTCACTGATGTGGTTGACCAATTCCTTTTTTTTATTCTGCCTGAGAGTATAGACTAGGAAGTCAATCTGCAGAGAATTAGACTGTACAGGATGAGGCTCCATGTGGTTTAAGTTTAAGCACTGTATAAGAAGAAATATTTGAACTAGGATATGCTATAAATATGTGATTCCATGCAATGTATAATCTTGGCTTCCATGACAGCTAACAGAACAAGCAATTCACAAGTTATTTATTGGGGGCTGACTTAGCCTCTCTGATCTATCTTCTACATTCTCAGCTAGTGTGACCTTTTAATATTACAGAAGTTATGATGTCACTTTTGTGTAGTGAAGTTGTCAGTGGCTGGCAGTTCTTTGGTTGTTTCTTTAACTAGAGGATGAGAACAACAGGGATGAAACATGATCTGTGCAAGAATGCAGCAACATAGGTGAAGCAAGAGAAGGATTTTTCTAAATAGTTAAAATAATACATAGTTATAATAAAATCAACTAGTCATGGTTGTAATACTACATTTCCATAAATATTTAGGATAAGGTAGGTAACTTCAAAATTAAATTATTTCTGGTTTCTTTGGCTTCCTCTGTAATTCTGTAGGAAAATGCACTACAGTACATTTTCTACCAAGAAAATGTGAATGGCTAAACTTGAAAACCACTTACTTGAATGGTATTTTATATAGCATCAAAAAAGTGAAAAAGAAAACCCTCAGAATGGAAGAAAATATGTTCAAATCGTATAGCTGAGAAGGGACTAATATCCACAAGGTATAGAGAACAAGTAAAACCCAACAACACAAAACCAAATAACCTCATCAAAAATATGCATAGGATTTTAGCAGTCATTTCTTTCAATGAGATAGGCAAATGGCTAGTAAGCAAATAGAAAAGGGCATGGCATTACTAGTATGATTAGGAAAATAGAGGTCAAAATTATAATATAGCAACTGAATATCATTAAGATGAGTACTACATACATATTCATACACACTATATATCTATTCATGTGTTATGGTTTGTGTCTAGAGATACCTCCAAAGCCTCTTGGGAAGCATAGCAAATGGATGTCTAGAGTTTGTCATTAATTCATTGTCCAATGCAGGGATTATGGTTGTGAGTTTTACAGATGCCCTTGGGTGAGTAGCCTGCACAGAGTATAAAGAAGCTCTCTCTCTCTCTCTCTCTCTCTCTCTCTCTCTCTCTCTCTCTCTCTGTGTCTCTCTCTCTCTCTTTTGCTCTCTCTCCTTTTTGTTCTTCTTGCTTTTGTTGTCTTCTGTCTTCTTCCACCGTGAACAGTTGCCCCTGACCATGTCATCCAACCTTGGAGCCGGTTAATTACAGACCAAAACCTCTAAAAACTGTGAGCTAAATAAACCTTTCCTTCCTTAATTTTGGGCATTGGGTATTTTGTCTCGACAATGAGAGAAAAGTAACTAAGTAGTCAGACATGTGGATAGAGGTAAAAGAACAAGTGTATCTGAGGCTCTAAAGAAACTGGAAGCCTTATGCTAGTTCAGGGAAATAAAAAACCGCACTGTTGATGTGGAAGAGTACACCATTCCTCAAAATACTACAATTGAATTATCATATGTTTCTAAAATTTCACTTCCGGGTATACACCCCAAAGAATAGAAAGCAAAGTATTGAAGTCATATGAATACCTTTCTGTTGATAGGAACATTATTCACAGTAGCTGAAACAAATTAGCAACCCAAGCATACTTGGAAAGATGGATGGTTAAGCAAAAAGCAGTGAATGCATACACTGGTAAGGAGCAGATTTTAAAAGAAACTCTTACCATAAAAGACACATTGCTGTTTGTTATTGTTTATGTCTAGATGTTCCCTTAAAGCCTCAAATGTTCATAGGCATGGCTTTGGGGATGTTATTGGATCATAGGGACACTATACTCAGCAGATTAGTCCACTGATGAGTTTATAGCTGCGTGTACTGTAAGGCGGGGGGATCTGGTCTGAAGCAGGGTGACACGAGGCTGGACTAGAAGGATGTATCTCCCTCCCCACCTCTTCCCCTTGCTCTCTGCTTCTTGGATGCAAGAAATGGGAAACTTTCCTCTGCCAGACCTTTCCACAGTGCTTCTTCTGCTTGGGACAGGACAACCATACAAGGACTGAGACTTCTGAAATGTGAGCCAAAATAAATCTCTCCTCATTTAAACTCTAGGTGTTGGGCATTTTTTTTCTTGGTATTGGGCATTTTGGCCCAGAAATTAGCAATAACATCATTAATTCCTCTCAAGAAACTCCCCCTTAATTTGAACTCTCTTATCCTGTGGATATTGTTACTTTATAGAGCAGTTTACAGTATACATTTAAGATTATTTCTGTTAAATAATAATTTTATGATCTATCCTTATCCTCCTTATTCACCTGCCCATGGCACATCGTGACTCTCTCTCCCCAGCCAAATGGATCACAAAAGAGAAACATCCTGAACTGATTCAGGACGCTGAAATGGCTGTGTCTTAGTTACTTTTAACTCATCGCTGAGACAACATACCTGATGCCCAAAGTTGGGAAAGGAAAGGTTTTCTTCTTACAGTTTTTGGAGGTTTCAGTCCATACTCAGTTGGCTCCAAGGCAGGGGGGCACGGTGGGGCCGCAGCTTATGGTAGCTGCAAATGGCAAGGCGGAAACCGGAAAGAGAGAAACGCGCCTTCTTCCTGCCATTACATCACATCCTGGCTCCACCTCTAGGCCGGTGTAGCACTCACAGCCTCAATCCAAGCCCTAGACAGTGAACCAATCACAAACGCGCAATGCAAAGGCATGAGGCTTGGGGCCACTGACAGAAACCATGATAAGCTGTGACAGCACTATAAACACTCAGGAAAGAGAACATCGAGAAATGCTTCCGAGTGGAAAAAGTGATGGGATGGCAGTGTTGAAAGTGGGGGAATTCTGAGGGGCATTCAGGTTAACATGTCTCTAATGGTGACGGATTGTTTTAATTTAAACATTCTCTGCATTTTGTGGTCATAATTCCTGTGCTCTAATATATATTAACCCTGAGGACATGATGCTAATTCCAACATTCATTACAAAATGACAAACACTGTATGATTCCATTTAAATGAAGTACTTGGAACTGGCAGACTCATAGAAACAGGAAGTAGAATAGTGGTTGCTTGGGCTGGAGTGGGGAATGAAAAATGGGGAATGTTTGTTTAAGGAGCATAAAATTTCAGTTTCACAAGAATAATTTTTCTACAGACAGATGGTGGAGATAGCTGCACAAAATGCTACAGAATGATAGATTTTAAAATAATTAAGATGATAAAATTTTGTTTCCTATACTCTATCACAATAAAAAGTTGAAAAAAAGTTTGTGAATAATCCATAACATTATCGAGTTACACATGGTAGAAGGAGGTGCTAAGGCGTATTTTCTTTTGTCAGAAACATCCTTACGAATCGGTTCTGCAGTATGAAAATTCAAGTGATTTTTCAGATTGAAAAAGAAGCCAACCCCAGGCCATCTGTATTAGGACACAAAATCATCTTTGCCTTCATCACTGTCTTGTCACTGGGAAAAAATACTCAATGCCTACAATTTAAGAATGGAGAAGTTTATTTATCAATTTATTTATTTGCTCTTTCATAATTTTTTCAATTTTTCTTAGCATGTGTTTGTGGTGTAAATGGTTACTTGACTCATAGGAAGTTGCTGCATGTACATAACGCCTCTTAATTCTTTTCCCATCCTTTCCCCATCCCTTCTATTTCTCTCTCTCCCTCCATCTTTGGTAACAGAGGTTTATTTCAGCTCATGTCTCAGATCCTGTTAGGCTACTCAGGAGAGCTGCTCAGGACATGGCAGACGGGAAGCAGAGGGGGATGAGCAGTCAAGGGAGATAAAGCTTCACGCCCACGAGGACCTACCTCTTCCAACCACGCCCATCTCTGAACAGCAAGTAAACGTAGCACCCCTGTAATCCAGTTACCAGCCAAAACACCTGTCTAGGAACAAGATGCCTTAGGGTGCATCTAGGTATAGGCTGCAACAATCTTCCCTTACCTTTGTTGGAAACACAGAGAAACCACTTTTGAGATCCTCCAACACACACGAATGAAAGCTCTCTCCACACATCCAATTGAAAACTTGAACAAGAGAACTTGAAAGATATAAGTACAGTGGAAATAAAATGGCATTTCACTGCTGTGAACATTTCTTCCCTTCTGTGCCACACTCTCCCTTTTGTCCTTCTTCTCCATCTGTCATATACACGATCTTGTCCTAGGGAGAATCACTTTCAAATAAAATGACTACTGAATCTGCCTGACCTCTTTAAGGTTTCATTGTCCTTTATAGAACAGAGCATCACTTCATAGCTTCCTTTTCTCCAAGCCTACATTTTACCAAAAAACTCAGATGATTCTGATATTGGCAGAAAGCCATGTACTCTTCAAGAGGAGAAAAATAAATTGTCAGTAAGCACAATAGATAATTCTTAAGATGCAAGATGAAATACCTTGGAATTATTTTTTATTTGGCCTACCTTCTGCATGGATTTAAAATGATTTTCTTTGCCATTTTATATCATCTCCAGAAGTATCCAGAGAACTTTACCTGGACTGGGGCTTTATAAACTGATTGGAGCTGAATGAGACCACTCCCATCTCCTAGAAGTACATTAACAGAATCAAAAACAAAAAAGAATACCCAGTAACTAAAAGAACAATTACCGAAGACTGACATATTAAACTCTAATAAAAAGTAAAATCATATATCGGAAAATATATTTTAACATATGAGAATAGTACAGAACAATGCCACACGGCTTCATCATAAAGAAGTCAGATACAGAACAGCGGTTCACCTGTAAACTAAAGGTGACAAGTTTGAGAAATGTGGGTCATAATGCAGCTTAGGTCAGTGGCACAGATCTTCAGCTTATGGGTCTTTTCGGCTGATCTATCTTTTTTTTTTTTTTCCACCTTTCCAGCTGTGCTAATACAAAGAGTTTGAGTGTCCTATAAGCATTCCTGGCTAAGCTCTTTAGATGTGCTGTCTGAAAGGTTTGTTTGGATTTTATTCATCTTAAACTCAATAGATCTTATAGAGAATTCTGGAAATATTTTTTAAGGAGCTACAAAGACTCATAAGTAGCTAAAGTACTAACTTCCTAATGGAGAGGAATGATATAGACCAGAATATGCAACTCCTCACTGATAGTCCTGTGCCTTGTTTAGTATGTACATTTCTGTATTTGTATCTGTGCTGCCCACTTTAATTTATTCTTTTGTAAGACAGGGTAATATGATAATCTTCCAAATAGGTTAATTATATACATTTGAATAAAGAACAACAACCTTCTCTTGTTATTTTGCAATCATATTTCCATATTTCTCCTTGAATTTGGGTCACAGTTTTTTTTAAGAAAGATAATCTCTTTATTTGTATTTATTTTTAAATTATTTTGGGTGTCTTGAGGACTTGGAATCTGTTTTAACTTTCTATTCTTTATTTCAATCTGTGCTGACCTTTAGAAATTTTGCTTAATGCAAGTCATGCATATACAGAAAAATCCCTAGGTATGTGTCTCAGAAAAAATTTCTTTTAAAATAAATATTAATAAATAAAGTTACAAGTGGCTAGAAAAGTGATTGTAATGATCAGTAAACGTGAATTATAATTATTGTAATTTATTCTATTTATCTGTTATACTAAATTCCTTATGTTATTGAAATGGAAATTTGGAAATGGGCACTGATCAGACTGTTTCTGGTATTGTCCTCTCTCAAACCTAAAGGTACTTGAGGATGCATCTCTCTCATTTGAGTCAGAAAAGTATGTCAGGAAGTCCAGTACATAAACTTAAAACACCCTGAAGAATGTTATCTTGGAAACAGAAAGGTAAAGTAATAACTGCAGTGGAGAAAATGCACCCATTTGAAACGCAATTGTCCATGCCTTGACTTTGAGGCAGTTACCTTGGAACAAATGATAAGATGGATTTATTTAAGCCTCTCCTTTGTCACTCTGCTCCCAGCATCTCCTCTCATTTTTGGGGTAGGCTGTCTCAGAGGGGGAAGATCTCAGAGGGATCCCCTGGGAAAAGACATCACAAATTAATCATGTTTGACAGTGTGCAGCACTTCTCATATGTGATCCCAATCAAATGTCAAGGTGCGTTATGAATCATTCACTTAATTACTGCACTTAATATTTGAAGTACTTGAGATCCAAAGAAATTTCATCATTGACTCTATGCTAGAGAGACAGGGTAAAGTTTTAAATCTTGGACTCTGAAATACTTGGTCTGTTCAATTCACAGCTTTTCCTCCATTTGCCATATGTGCCCATAACATCTAACATCCACCTAGGTGTTGTTAAGGGACAAAAACCTACACGGGGTGGGACCTAAGGAAAGGATATTCTAGAGCCCTTCGTTAATTACGTTGTCCATATCTCCAGACAGGTACTCTGACTAGTGTAGGTGATGACCTTGTATGAACCATCTTCAATTCCATAGGCCCTGAGAAATGGGAATGACCCCCATACGTTCAGTGACTCCACAGGGAAGGCCAGGCATTTATCCCTTAGTTTAAAGGAACTTGAAAATAAAATGAACTAATACAGGTATGTCATTTAGCTACCACATATATTGCAGACTTCTTTGCAATATAGATTCTCATTTTACACATAGAGAGACAGAGAGAGACGGAGGATAGATAGAGAGACAGAGACAGAGAGACAGAGAGAGAGACAGAAAGGCAATCATGTCATTTATTTGTTCCTTTGCTTACCAAGACATATTAAACATACAGAAGCTGTTGGGAAGATAATATTAATGTTCTTGTTGGGATGTTGACTCTAAATTAGAGAATAAAAGCAGAAGGTCATGTGAGATGGAAAGGTTCATGGGGAGGACAGTGAAACAATCTCACAAAACCAACAAGTCCTGTCAGTAGGGAATGCTCAGCCGCTGCAGAAGAATTCTAACAGGAAAACTTGGCATTTCCAGAGGTTTCAGTTTTGTGCTGTGGCTGTCCACTCAGGGCAGTTTCATAAATCATAGTTTCCCTCCCTGACAGTTTCTAGTTTTTCAATTTTTTTATATGATGGAAAACTCAACCACTGCCAAGTTTTGTAGTTCAACATCAGCCCCTTCTTCCAATGCCTCCTCAAACTAGGGGAAAGATTGTCGCCCCTGCTCATGTCTAGTTCTATGACAAAGTAGAATACAGAAATCAGACTATTATGATTCGTCCAATGCAGCCAATTATCAACTATGAAATGAGATCATGAGAATTAATATTTCCTTTCCTTATAATTATTTGAACAAATCAAATGCAGTCACAAAAGTGTTATTTGACCATAGCAATAAAGGAACAGTGTCAGTGTGGCGGATCCCTGGAAGAAAAGCACAAGATACTCTCGGTTCTTTGGTTGCTTTTCTTCTCTGCTTCTTTCTTCATAAACAAGAACTTCGGATCATTCATAAAGAGAACTGACTTTTAGGATTTTGGTTCTTTGGTTCTGTTAAAGAAGGGTTCCCAAATTGTAGACTGAAAAATCAAGATTCACTGCGGAGTTCAAACACTGCAGATTTCAGAATGAATGACTATTCTGGGCTCTTTGAAGCCTAGCACTATTTAAACACAGCTATGTAATTTGAGTAGAATGTGAACTCAGGAAAATGCTTGCGTCTCACAATGCATTTTTCGAGATCCTGGAATTTTATCATAGAATTACATACTGTCAGATATTGGGATGTGAAGGAAAGATAAGCACTGCAGATCCTCTAACTCAGCTGCCTTTCCATGTTTCATGCAATCTAATCAGGATCATACACTTGTTAGAAATGGGGTAGTACTTTATGCCAAAGTTTTGGGAGTCTTCTTTACGGATAAGCAGTTTAAAAGTATACAGTCAATGCAACACAATAATGAAAGATTTACATAGTATGTGTTCTCTCCAGTGGATGACTTTCTCCTAATTTCCTCTTATGTCTGAGTTATGTTTCCTTACACTCTGGTTCCTGAATATTTGAATCTGCACATCTAGGCACCACTTCTAAGAATTCCTCATTCAGTGATTGCTTCTAGCAAACAGGAGTGGTCTGTGTCCACAGCCAGACTTTCCTATGACTGTATCACTTTTACAATAAGAAAATTACTTTGACAGGGATATAAAGACTGCTGCCTTTTAAGTTTCTTATAATGGTTATTTTTCTGATTTCTGACAAGGTGATGCTATTTTTCTACTGCCAATGGAAGACTTTAGAGTGCTTGAAGCTGTTTTTTACTACCTATGTAACAGCACTTCCATACTAGATAGAATGTTGTAGATTTTTCAAGTGTTGCTAGCTTCTTTCATCCTTACATAAACTTCCACTGCATCTGTGTTTTCCCTCATGTTATCTCGCAGTAACTAACATTCCCTCTCAACATAACTTATGTACATTTTGTCATCATACATTTTTAATCTAAATTTGTAGTTTGACTATGTATACCCAGTAAGGCATTGACTTTTTTTTTTTTTTTTTTTTTTTTACTTTGCACCAATGTTACTGAATGCCTGTTGCAGTTCTTAGTGTATTGTAGACACTCTTGAATATTTAGGTAACCAAATGAAGAGTAGAAAATATTATTCAGAAACATAGTGAATTTCTCAATTATCACACAAATGGTAAAATATTAAATTAAAAAAATATTACCTTTGGTGAGAGCTTTCTAGCCTTTGTCTGAAAACTAAACTAAATATAACAAAATACACCATCAGTTATCCAAGGATCCTTTCATATTTTCTCACCCTGAGAAGAAGCAAAACAAATAGTTTTTGACTCCACATTCCAGTGTTATCTTGGACTTGCACCAAGGAGCGTGTGGATATATGATGTCTCTGTCAACACTGGTATAAGTTTAGTAAATCCCTTTTTTCACTTACCTTTCATAGAGTCTAATGCATTTTCTGTCTAAGGGCTCTACTAAAATTCTCCTGGTCTATTCATGTAGCTATGGTGATGTCAAAAGGTCAGCAAAGGTAAAGTTGGCTAGAACTAGCTCCAATTTGGATGGCTAAATTTTTCTAGAGTAAACCTTACAAATTTGGGATCCATTTTCATTATGCTCAACCTTCTCATACTAGATGCAGGACTCAGTCACCCTGGACAGTAGTTCTGTGCCCATATTCTCTGTCTCCCATGCCAAGTCCTTTAATTTGCTTATTTCAAACATTCGTGTTACACAACTTCTCCCTGGTGATCTCTTCTGCATGGGACAACTAGTTGTAGCCTACCTGACTCGCATTGTTGAACACCACACTTCACATGCACTGTGCAAACATGTCATAGTAACCACCTCTTGGTTGTGGTTTGAGCCCCAGAACTCCTGCCTTGTTTTTTTTAGCCCATTAATTAGAACTCCCTATGGGAAGACTGTCTGAAAAATACTCTAGGCCCTGATAAAGGAATTGGCTCACAGGTCCCTTATTCTTTCTTCATATGCTTCCTGAACTATATTTGTGTGATTTTTGAGGCATGAAGTGTACCTTCCAGGATCTGTAAGTAGTAGAAAGTTTATATTCATAATTATCCTTTCCTAATTATTGGAGAGGTGCTATGCATTAAGCATCCTAAATTTAAAACACTTATCATTGTGAATTTAAAAATTAAAAATCTGAAAGTTATTTTTAATTGACAAAGGGTAAATATGGTATACAACATGACATTTTGACATATATATTTTGACATATATATTTGATACATATATATATATATATATATTATTTTTGATACTGGGATTGAATACGGGACTTTATGCTTACCAGGCAGGTGCTTTGTTACTGAGCTATACCTTCATCCTCTTGTACTTATTTTTTAGTGAAAATAATATTAAAAATTATTTTCTTTGCAGTAGAAAAAATGAAAAACAATTTAATGAGAATTTTGAGATTTTTCTCCCACTTATCTCATGTTGATAAGCCTTGGATGACTGCTGATAATAAAAGATTATACCTTGCCTGCCTCTTGAAAATTGTTTTCATGGCAAATACTAAAATTACATTAACTGAATATTTATTTATGTGCTTATGTTAAATTATTTGCTTTCTCCCCTAGATAATTTCTTTTCCTCAAAAAGACCCTGTCTCTAAATCTCACTGTATCACCAGCCACAATTAAGGAATAAGTTTAGGAAAAGTAAATTGAATCCTGAGTGTATTAAAATTCCTAAGTCGTGACATTGTCTAAAATCTCCCTTTGCAGGCTTACACACAGTACTGCTAATACACCATTTATAATATGCTTTTTGTCTTAGCTACCCTGGAATACCCAAACAAATAAATAAATGCATTGAAGTAAAATAACTAAGGATATGTTTCCTTTGTTAGTTGATTCAATCACTTAAAATTTATTTTCTATTGCATATTCTCTACGTCTCTTATTCCAATGAATTTCTAAATGTTCAAACTTTATCTACTTGAGCGAAGTTGTTTTAGCCACCCTTATGATATGGCTTTACTAGCAAAAAAAAGAAAGAAAGATAGCACACTCAGAACAATCATCCATTTATGTATTTATTTCCCAAGTCTCTTCCCCATGATCAGAGCCACAAGAACAGGGAGCCTTCCCATACTTGGTATTCTAACCACTTTGCACAATGCTGGGTCCAATAAAAAATTAAATGAATGGTAGGTAATAGAATTGGAAAGCAAATGCCTCAGAGGCTATTTTTATCTTTTCATATCACTTGTCTTCAGATGATGAGTGGGAGAAATGAGAGAATAAATTTACTTTAACAGTCTTCAAGATATTTGTGCTCCATCTATTTTAAGCTGTAATATACTTAGGGCAGTAGTAAAAATGATTGCTTAAATTTGCAAAAATGTTTTAATTCACAAAAAGCTGTATGTTTTCAGATTTATTCATAAATGTCTTTATTAATTTATCTTTGTCTTACCATTGAGGATGATAAAATGGTAACTTAAATTCCTTTGGTAGATATGATTCATCTTTTCTTTCTAACAAGTGTACCAAAACCTGCATCATCTTGGGGAAAGGGGAATGACAGGGAGAGTGCAATTTTCCCCAGAAGGACACTGTGCCTTAGCAATCACCATTCCTAGTAATGACCCTGTCTTCAAAAACCAAAAGGCACAAGCGACACATGCCCCTACTTAATTGCTATCACATATACAGTGATAGTCTTCAAGATGCTGTAATGAAGTATAGTAATGAAGGAATGTGTGCTATATTTTAGTGGTATTAAGGGAGTGTGTGTGTGTGTGTGTGTGTGTTTGAGTGAGAGAGAGAGAGATGGAAAGTTATTTATTTATTTATTTATTTATCTATTTATTCTATGTGTGTATGTTTTGGTATTGGGCATCAGCCTGAGAATCTCGTGCTTGCCAGGCGGGTGTGCTGCTGAGGTATACCCTCGGCTGAAAATTTTAATTTTCTATGATCTCTTGGTCTTGTTAAATAGTTTGAATTTGTGAAAATGATACCCATGGACAATAAGAAATATATTGTTTTGCAAGTGGATATGGTAGGACTATTATGAAACATCTGTCTATAGCAAAGTGCCAAAAGAAACCTCAAGATTTCCTCATTTTTTAATGCTCATTGCTTAGTAATGTGTCTGATATGAGGTTCACTTTATGTTTTTATATTAGAAATTCACTTATTTTACACCAAAATGGGTTAACGCAGTGTAGAGCATAAGATATTTGGGAACAAGGAGCATAGGAATAAATACATTTGGGAATTAGTGTCACTGCTGCCCTCACCGTCCATTGTTACAAATCTTTTTCTCCACAATATTACCCTGACTTTAAAGAAGAATGACAATGGAAAAGAGCACCATGCTGTAGTTAGTAGACCTCACTTCTAATCAGAAAGCCACTTCCCTGAGTGATTCAGGGAAAAGTCACTTAACTTTCTGGGAAGGCTTCCTAGTTGAAAACGAAGCTAAAGGTGCATAGGTTACTATTTCACCGCCATCTTCAGGTAGTGCTGAGGATCTGCTGAGATATCTAAAGTTTCCTACAAACAAAAATACCACACAAAAGACTCCGGAAACAGTTCATTGAGAAGAAGTTACCATGGGCAGTGTGGGCTTCCGTAGCCCGCCCCTCGGAACGCTGCGCTTGTCTTTTAGGGTACTGAAAGACTGAGATACTCTGAGTCCCAGCCTGTGCAACGCATTCAAACCACATTTGAAAATTTGCTCCATTTTGGACTTATATGCATAAATAGGTCTTCATGTGTTTTTGCATACTTTCCTCTGCCTAATACCTTCTGACTAATCTTTATATATGGTACACTCTATTGCTTTTGATCTCCACCAAAGTTCTGTACACTTCTTTTTTCTCACTAGCTTCATTTTAGTATCCAGCATAATTGTAAAGCCTGCTTCTCCTTATGTGCTTGGTAAGAATTGTGCTTATGCTTCCATTATAGCGTTACTCCGTTCTTTTCAGTTATTTATTCATATCCGATTCGCCAGCTGTTTTGCCAAGATTTTAAAGAAATGAAGTATGTTCTAACTTCCATGATGAACTGAAAGCCTAGTCTGCGTTAGGTATCATATCTACAAAATTGTATGTTTAGAAGCAACTTGGTACTGGATGTGTGTCCTTTTTAAATCTTTCAAGAAGAAAATTTAAAATAATTCCATGACATATAAATGGACACTTACATAATATTTTGGGGGAACTCAATGAAAGACTTTCTGCAACTTTTTTCGTTTTTTTTTTCAGGTTTTATTTTTATTGGTACATATTCACAGTACATAACGTTTCCATCGCTTGTGGATACATACACATACACATCACACATCTTAATACTTATTTTATCCGCTTCCCCTTTCCTCCTTCCTTCTCCCTCCATCTGTTGGTTTCTTTCCCCTTTTCAGAATATCTAACTCCCTGTTTTCTATTACCATTTTTTTTTTTTTTTGTACCAGGGATCCAACTCATGACCTCATGCTTGCCAGGCAGGCACTTATGCCACTGAGCTAAACACCCGACCCTTATTACCAATCTTTTATAGTGCTCTTCCTTATATTTTGATTTGTCATGTAAGAGAAATAACGTGATGCTTAAAGTTGTGGGTTTGATTTATTTTCCCTTAACATTAGATCTCAAAGTATATCTCTATTCCTGAAAACCACTTTGGTTTGTCATTCTTGATAGCAGATTAGTCCCCAAATTCTGTGCAAATACCACATTTTCTGTATTCATTCATCTGTTGATGGACATAATGGGTCAGTTCCAAGATGATGCTATTAATTTTTATGCTACTATGAACAAGGATATGCATGTATCATTGTAAATGATGTTTTTAACTCTTTTTGGGAAGATACCGAGAAGGGGAATAGCTAGGTCAAATGGAATTTTAATTTTTGTTTTGTGAGGAATATACATACTGATATTCAGAATGGTGTGAACACCAGTGAAATTTAAGTTCATTTTGGGAAGACTTCACACTTGACAATTATCTCATTCACAATTCAGCAGAGAACATGAGCCATATGCTTATAGGACAGATTATGATGATTTTGCAGGATCTTCTTGCAGGATTTTCAGCTTGAGGTCAAATCATTATATTGACACAACTTACTGTTTTACCATATTATGGCTTTCCCAGAATAGAGATTTCTGGCACCGTATCAGTCAGAGTATTGCCAATTTAGCGGGTATTACAATGGCTCACATGCCTTTCTTATCTGGAATTTACATTCCTTATATGTGGATTATGATTAACTTGATGAATAATTTTAATTTTTATTTATTGAGCTGTCAGTTTGAACAAGAGACCCATCAGCAATTAGTTTAGCACAATTCTGGGTGCATCTGGATGATGACTTAATGGAAAAGGAAGATCCACCCCGGGCCTGGATGGAATTAAAAGGAACAGAAGAAAGACTCCTTTAGTTCCTTCAGAGGAGCTCAAGTTCTTCCAATACTTTGGAATTTCTGCCTTCACGCTTCCGGGACTGACTCTTCAGCCTTCCAGTGCAGACCCTCTAGCTTCCTAATATGGATTTACAGGGGGCTCTGCAGTGAGCTCCAAGCCTTTGGCATTTAACTGGATCCTGCAGATCTCCTGTGCACAGATTGTCCTGTATTCTTCCATACCTGACATGCAGCCAACATTTGTAAGTATATTTTTTAAATCTAATCTAATCTAAATATGTATTATTCCTTTAGTAAGCATTCCCTGACACATTTATTTTTTAACCAGGAGTGGTTCTAGCTCTAGAAAAACAAAATTGTAAGATGAATTTTTTTAATGGCTTTAAAGAATTCTCAGAGTTGGTTCTCTATCTTGATGAGACTTAAAGTTGCCACAATCTCTCCTTGTGATAATGTGCAGCTTACCGATAGTGCATGGTGTGGAGAGCTTAAAATAATATTCAGTGCACATCCATTAGGTTATCCTAATTCACCACTTGTGAGGTGGACAAATTGATTAACTCTACATACAATACTTTTGGCAAAATGGGAAATATGTTCCTGACAGTTTACTTAGCATCTCTGGGCAGGAATATAACAAAGGAAAATCATGACCTCTAAATGTCCATAAAATAATCTAAACTCTTCTAAGTGTGAATACAGTTAATAAAGAAAAATAAAGAGCTCAAAGATTCAACTTCCCAGCTTAAGACACAAATAAAAGTCAAGTAGTTTCTAAGTGTCTTGAAAGGGAATCTTGTTCCCTTTAACTACAGGGCTGCAGCAGCCCATACACAACACCAAATGATTCCGTGGGCTGAAATTCAGCATAAGTTTAACTTTCAGACTTGAAGGCTATCTAAGACAAAAGTGAAGGTGCTGGTCAGAAAGAATAAGATCTTCTAAAATGTGGTGGGGATATTTGACAGGATTTGAAGGATTGGGGGACATTTAACTCCTACATTCCATGGAGAATATTTTGTTGGGAATTGAGATTTTCCCACCCGCACTGAGGAAGGATTCCCAGCCAAATACTCTGGGATTGCCTCTGTTCCTACAGCTGAGGAAACGAATCCTTTGTTACCTGATGCAGTTATCAAGCACAATGATACTGACACTTCTCAGGACCCTACAGTATCACCAAGTTGTGCCTCTAGATTTATAATCAGGCTCTAATCTCAGAAGGCTCCTGAAGGTGAGGTGCACAGTGCGGGCCCTGAGTAGGTCTGCTGTACTCCCAAAGAATTTTTTGAATTTTATGACTCTAAAAAGCAGAGGTTTGAGGAACAAGAATGAGAATGTATTTTAAGGATGTGGGATAATGATAGCAAAAACTTAAAACTGGATCAGACTGAGTTTGTTGATATGAACCCATTAAGTAGAGATTCTGAATTTAATGTTATAATTCAGAGTTCAAAAAAAATGTTAATAGCTTGTTTGCCTGACTGGTAGAGGTACAGATCAAAAGATGACAGTTACGATTCAGTTAGAGATGGTAGCCATCTCATGATTTACTATTGATAAATGGATTCAAAAGCTTAGGAAAATGGGAATGCTGGGAGAGGATTTGCCACATATAACTAATCCTCCACAGCAGAATGATTCAGAAAGTGTACCATTCACTAATACACAAGAAATAGATTTGTGATGGGAGTACCATCACTCCTGAAGTGCCCTGTCATTGCTCTTTGCTGTATGCCAGAGCTTACAGAGGGAACCAGAGTCACTTTATCTGGAAACTTAAGGGCAGTGGGTTCTGTTCAATCCAGAGTGGCAGTGGTCAAGTTGTATCACTTAACAGCTGAAGACTAAGTGCATGTACCTACTGTAAAGGATGGAAGAAGCAAAGCAATGAATGAAACAGTTTGCCATGTATAGGCCTATGGCACTGGCTTATTAGTCATGTTATTCCCAAAAGTGATTTCGTCAGAAAGCCTATTAATTTTATGCTATATTTGTGTAACCAGAAACTTTTAAGGGAATGCAATATTGCCTTTGGTTTCTCATTACAAGCCTGCAACCTCATGGGATGTGTTAAATGGCCAGATGGGAAAAGAGAAGACTAGAGCATGGTTTACAGATAATACTTCACAGCATGCAGGCATCACCTAAAATTGGATAGGTGCTGCAATAACGGCCCTTAGATGACATCCCCAAAGGACAGTGGTGAAGGGAAATCTTAACAGGTGGTAGAATCTTGGGCAATGCACCTGGTTATACATTTTTGCTTGGAAGAAACATGGCCAGATACTTGACTGCATACTAATTCATAGGCTGTAACCAGTAATTTCCTAGGTCAGGGACTTGGAAGGAACATGACTAAAAAATTACTGACAAAGAGGTATGGTGAAGAGTTAGGTGGACAAACCTTTGCATGTGTGTGAGGAATGTAAAGATATTTGAATCCGGTGCAAATGCTCATCAAAAGGTAAACTCATAAGAAGAGGAAGACTTTAATAATGAAGTAAATAGGATGATCCATTTTGTGAACTTCAGTGAACATTTTCTTTAGCTTCCCATGTCATTGTCCCATGGGCTCACAGACAAAGTGGCAATAGTGACAGGGATAGATGCCATACGGGGACTCAGCAACATGGACTTCATCTCAGTAAGGATGATCTGGCTACTGTCACTGCTGAATGTCCAACATGCCAACAGCAGAGTCTAACAGAGCACCATTCCTTTGGGGAATAAGCCTGAATCCTCATGGCAGGTTAATTATATTGGACCGCTTCCATCATGGAAAGGGCAGAGCTTGTCCTGACTGACACAAACACTTAGTCCAGGTGTGGCTTTGCCTTCGCTGCATGTAATGCTTCTACCATATATGGCATCCATGGGCATTTAGAATGCCTTAGCCACTGTCCTGGGATTACACATAGTATTGCCTCTGACCAAAGAATATATTTTATCCTCAAAGAAGTGAGACAATAGGTTCATACTTATGGTATTCTCTGGTTTTACAATGTTTCTCCTTATTCAGAAGTAGTTGAACTGATACAA
This sequence comes from Hydrochoerus hydrochaeris, assembly GCA_004027455.1. Classification (NCBI taxonomy): domain Eukaryota; kingdom Metazoa; phylum Chordata; class Mammalia; order Rodentia; family Hydrochaeridae; genus Hydrochoerus; species Hydrochoerus hydrochaeris. The sequence continues at coordinate 73,362 of PVLA01005271.1, read as the reverse complement.
AGGTGAAATGACCTTTTTGAAGCTACAGTTGCAGCACAAGACAGGTAGCAATGTCTTGCAAGGCTGGGAGAAGGTGCCTCAAAAGGCTGTACATGCTTTGAAACACTGTAAATTATGGTACTGTGTCTCCCATAGCCAGGATTCATGAATATAGGAATCAACGGGTGGAAGAAGAAACAGTTCTACTCATAATTACCCCTCTTGACCTACTAAAAGAAATACTTCTGATACTATATCCTAGAAGTCTTAGTTTCAGAGGGTAGATGTCTTTTACCAGGAAACACAGTCATGATTCCATTGAATTGAAGTTATAACTTTCCTCTGGTCATTTAAGATCCTCATGCCTCTGAGTAAATAAGCTAAAAAGAGATTTGGCAGGGGTGACTGATCCAGACCTGCAAGGAGAAATTGGAGTCTTGTTCTACAATGGAAGGAAAGAAGAATATATTGGGAGTTCAGGAGATCCTCTAGAGTGGCTCCTAGTATTATCATGCCCTGTTATTAGGGTCAGTGGGGAAGCTACAAGAACCCAATCCAAACAGGATGATGAATGGCCCAGAGCCTTCAGCAAAGAGGTATGTGCCATCTGAGCAGGAAAGGAACCAAGAAGTGCCAAGGTGACTATTGATGGTTGAGGGAATGCAAAGTGGGTGGGAGAAATAGGCATTTATAAGTATTAGCTACAACTGGATGATTAGTTACAGTAATGAGGACTGTATGATTTTTCTCACACACACACACATATATGATATGTGTTATATATAATCTATTCTTCTTGTGAGCCCAGTCTGAAACGAGATCATTTGGGACAACTTGCTCCAACTCCTCTCAAATATTATGTAATTTTATACATAAAGCAAGATTATAACTGATTCCTAGAACAATGGTCTGGTTAACATTAGGAAGAAACTTTTATTTTAATTTACTGTTTTATTTTCCTTACTTGTGGTGCTGAGGGTCGAACCTAGGGCTTCACATATACTCAAAAAAGCAGTTTTGAACTGAGATACATGCCCAGGTTTGGCAGAAACTTAATTTAGAAGTCCAGCTTACTATAGGCGATATTTGGTTTTTCTAAGGATTTGTGAAACTTTAAACTGAATCCTGAATACCTTTTGTGTTAAGGTACACATTTTTGCTTCTCAGAGAAAAAAAAATAAATTTATTGGGGTTTAAAACATCAACTCAGCTGGAGATTTAGCTCAGTGTCCTAACTGCCTGCCTGGCAAGTGCAAGGTTGTGAGTTCAATCCCCAGTACCAAAATAAATAAATAAATAAATAAATAAATAAAATAAAACATCAACTCACTTCAAAAGAGGAAAGGAACGAATGTTTGTATATAATGCCACTCATATCACTGCATATTTGAAGCAACCTGAATATCCATCAATGGGCAAATGGGCAAATAAAATGAGGTATATACACAATGAAATAGTCACTAAATCCAAAGCAACTAATTACAAGACATGTAGAATCACATGGATAAACCTCAAAAACATATAAGTGAATGAAATCAGAAACAAATGACTAACTACTTTGTGGCTCTCTTTGTGTTTAATCTCAAAAGAAACAAAAATATAAAGATATAAAGTAAAGCAGGTTGCTTGGGATTGGATTGGGGACTGATATATATTTAGATATCAAAAACCTATGTGGTAATGGAGGTGTTTTAAAACTGGGTTTTGACAAGTTATATATTCATTGTATATAAATTTCTAAAATTCATCCAAAATTATATCTACAGTACTTTATACACATAGAATGAAATTAGTTTGTCAATTTTACCTTAATAAAGCAGCTAATTAAAGTATTATAAGATCCAGAACTTTGAATTATATAGTTTCACTGCTATATACTAACCATAGTACAAAGGTACGAAATAGATTTTTAATACTAATAGATTTTATCAAGTGTATAAATTAGTATATCTGTCTATAAGAAAGCAAAGCAAAAGCATCACTTAAAAGATGAAGGGATTATTACGAGTCTATGGGAAATGAGAAACAATGTGGGTTCAAATAGCACAGTAAATATTTTAAACAAAACATGCACACATAACATACAGTGTAATAAAATCGATTCACAGTTTAGCAAAAGATTAGCATGTGCAGAAGACAAGGTTTAGAATTAGACAAAAGATTTTGATACTAGACATTCAGAGTATTTAATAATAGTGTTACAATAATGACTTTTTATGTGCCAGGCACTCTAAGCATGAAGTATATTATTCTGTTCAGTCTCTAAAATAACACTATACATTCTTTTCTCACCTGTAACATTTCATAAATTGGAGTTCCAAACTTAATTGGTCACAATTTTATGAATATACAGCTATTTGACCCCAATGTCCTTGCAAAAAAGCCTAATTTTCTTGTGCTACTTGTTTGTTTGTTTCCTTCTATAATAAGTCCTATATATAATATGAATATATCTGTTTATGCAGTTACACACATGTGTACATCAGCTGGGCAGCAGAGAAGCTGCCCCTCCTGGAGAGGAGCAACAGAATTAGTATCACCAGCCTAGCTTGGCCTGAAGTGCTACCATTCCTTCTTCACACCCAAGTTCCAAACTAGCCCAGTCTCCCAACCCACTTTCTGTTTTAAAAGGTAAGATGTTTCAAAAAGATGAGTCACCTCAGGTTCCTCACCAAGAAAGCAAGACTAAGGTACATGTGGGAAGGTGAGGCATGGGGTTGTGTTGGTAAGGTGTAAAAATTTCACTTCTGGTTCATAAATTTTCCATTTCTACCCACTGGGTCCAGGATGTCTTTACCAGGTGTTCCTTTTGTTTATCAGTATTAAGTCAGTTACTGGGAAAAGCAAGACACCTGACCTCGAGGGAACAGGACACCTGATCAGCATGAGAGAGAACCTAAAAATTGAACAGGGTAACTATCAAAATAAAGCATCTACTGGTGCTAATACCTTAAAAGGATTTTAAAGGAGAAAGAGCCAGATAAAATTGTCTATGGAAACACTTGGTCATTACTATGCCTCAACTTTGGTAGGGAAATCTCACCCTCGGGCTAAAAGTAGTCTCCTTTTTAAGGCATCAGTATTTCAACAGTTATAAATAATATTTGTTGTACTTTTCAGTGATGCATCCCGGCCCAAAAAGTGCTGTGTTACCAGTCAGACTTCATAGAAGGAGATCAAAACAAGCTTGCCATTAAATATGAAATTTTAGAGCTTCTTTCTGTATTAACATGTTATTTGTGCCTTCTGATAAATTTCCCTTTTGGACCTGCCCAGAGACTATGAACATCCTCATTAGTAATTGCTTCTTTTTAAAATTCTTTAATGTCCAGAATGAGATGATTATGTTACAAATAAATTAAAAACCTTTATTTTGCCTTGCAGCAAGTCTGATGATAACAGGATGAGGGGGAGAATACCATTATTTGAACTGCAATTAGGGTACCATTTAAAGTTGTGACAGCTTAAGGTAAGTGTAATTACAGAACAATTAGCAGGTAATTATGCTGTTACTACTTCAATTCATGTCTAGAGTGAGCAAAGATCCTGAATTTCAGCCCGTGACAATTTAGGTGAATTATTTATTTTCATTAAATAGCTATTGAGGAAAGCAAATGAAGCAGAAATAAAACATAATCTATTTACCCGACAGAGTTAAGTGTAATAGTCAAATAGACTACTATATAGGTCAATGTCCATTTGAAAAAAGATTATTTACAAGACTGTTCTCTTGGAAAACAATCACATGACCAGAGATCTTCTTTTAATGATATTTTAAATTATAGCTTGATAGTTTTATTATTAAAAAACTGAGTTTGCATAACCATACACCTTCAATCTCCCACCTTTTTAGCATGCCCACATTGCTCTCAGAATCTGTAGTATCTTTCCCTGTATGAGTGCAACTTGATTTCCTTGGTGCCTAAATGATAGCTTACTTAGAGTGGGGGATGAAAATTTGTTGAAAAACTGGGGTGCATAACTTCTGTTCCCATCATTATATCTCTGGTGCTGGCTTCATTGGTTTGTGGGGTAGGAAAATCTAAGCAGCCCAGTCTTCATGGGATTTACAGTTTCATGTAGCATAAGACACACTGATGTTTTTTTCTTTTAGGGGAGAACTTCTTAACAAGTGTTTATTGAATTCATACTGGAGTGGACACTTTCTCCTGTTATATGTGTTATTCATAAATGTCTTAGGACAAGTTCAAACCATTGATGGATTGATTGATTGGACACTGGCCAAAGAGGTGTAGAAAGGTAACATGTATTGGTGGAAAGCCCAGTGCCTTTGACTCTGTCTGACCGGGAATTTTTATTCTGATTCCGTATGTGATCTGCCCTGTGCATCCTTGATTATGTCTTTTAGCCAAAAAAATGAGTCAGTAAAAAAAATTAATATTTATGCTCAAAAATCATCTGTTAATACTGCCTATCACAGAGCTTGACTCACACTAGGCATTCAATAATCTGAGGATAGATTACATTAATGTTATTTTCTTATGCATAAGTGAATTTGTTAATTGTGATAATGACTGATGAGCCCAAGCATATAATGTCAAATGAAAAGGTGAAAATTAAAATAATGTCTTTTAAACTTACTGTTGGAATCCAAGACTATGCAATTTTCATTTATACTCACTAGTTTCTGACGTTAGTCAAAAATACACACACAAAAGAACAAATATACAAATATTTACTAGCATAAATGGGAAACATCTGAACCTGGTCAACTATAAAAAGAAGCATACTAGGTTTTACATTGTAACCAAATATGTGCAGAAAACACATGCATTGGGTCACTTTAGCAGATCCTTAATATTTACTATTGCTGTAAAGTTTCTGATAGCTGATACATTTAAAGAGCACTTTCTCTCTGAAGATGTATGAGGAGCAATAAATTGCACATATAATCAAATAAATAGATTCATAGTTTACATGAGAACAACAAAATCACTAATAATACAACAATAATCATCATTCCAAGAAAAGCAACACATACAGATATATGATTCCATTATATATATATATATATATATATATATATATGACTTAATATTTTCACAATATTTTTTTTGTCTTTTTGAGGCAGGGTCTCTCTGTGCAGTTCAGGCTGCCATGAGCTCACTTTGTAGCCCAGGCTGGCCTCGAACTCACAATGATCCTCCTGCCTCAGCCTCCTGAGTGCTGGGATTACAGGCGTGAGCCACCACGCCCAGCTCTTCACAATATATTTTTAATTTTTCCATAGAATTGCTTTGTTTTAGAAAAGCAAAAATATAACATCAGTAGATACAGCCAAGATAGGGTGGTAAAAAATGGCCTCTCAAGATTTTACCTTTAATTTGAGATTTTGCAAAGGAATCTGTTAAATGTGGATTGAATAAAATTATATGATTCAGTTGTTTGCTTTTTCTATCATTATTAAAAACACTTTTTCCAGAGTAGATTTTGACATATATTGGTTAAGTACATTTTACTAGTCATTTAATATTTAATGTTTTTCTTTGAATCTTCTACTTTTGTGGAAATGCTTTTACTGTAGTCCTCTCAAAACTCTAGCCAATCGTTTCAACTTCATTCATTTAAATAGACATTTTCTACTGCTGCTTTAACATGTTAACATTATCATAGTCTGACAGTCCATAATATAGTAGGAACTGAGACCAAACTTATATTGACAGCTTTTTAGATTGAACCCCATGTCTCACACATGCCGTGCTGATTTTCTGCTCATAAGCTATACATCCCTCATCCTGATTTTATTTTTATATCAGGAGCAAAATACATATGTGCTTAAATGTATGTACCTGTACATATATGTCGTAATTTTTCATGCACCTAGTATATGATAAACCTCTTCCCTCATTATGTCTTCTTTTCATCTCAGCCCTTCAAAGCCTATTTGTATGTTTTATTGTGGCCAAATGAACTTCTTAATTTAATAGAAGAACATCTAAGGGTGCTTTTTGCAGGGAATCATTTGGCTTGGAATTATTATTTAAATTGTGCAATTTTTATGCTTTTATAATAACATAAAAGCATAAAAGATTCATGTCTGTTGAATCTCTTTTAATAACTATTACAACAGAAAAAATGAGTTGCATGAGTTAGCAACATGGAAAGGGATGAATAAAGCAAGAAAGAACTTGGAACATGTCAACTTGTGGAGAGAAAATGGCTCTTACTAGCATAAAGCTTTTCCAGTAAATATAATGAACTCTGTGCAGTGTATTGAATTTTAAGTTTAAGGAGCACCAATAATTCAATAACTTTCTTTTTATTTACAGAGAAATTCATGAATAATAAAATAATGGTAAAAACATGCTGGTTTTAAAATCTACCTGTGATTTTAAAATCTCTAAAGCCTTGTCACTTTTTCTTCCCTCTTACTGAGCCTAAATAAAAGATGCAAAGGAATAAAACTAGGTAAGGAGAAAGCAAATAAAAAGTATTAAATGGATAATTACCTTCACCTGTTATGGTGAAGAAAGAAATGTTTTTATAGATGTGGATGCAGGAAAACTTGCTGTCATTGTCATGTTCAAGTAGTAACACGGTTCCAAGGAGAAACTGATTTTTGTAGAAAATACACCTAAGTGACTCCAATTTTCCTCAGTAATGCAATAATTAATACATATGTTATGTACGATTTGACATAAAATATTTGTAATCAATTTAATTACAACACATACTAATATGAAAATACTTCTAATGAGAAGCTACATTTTAAGATTTTATAGTAATAAAACTGTGAATACATTCATTATAAAGAACGGCACTTACCACTCATCTTGGTCCTTTCACTTCCGCTTTCCTGCCCTTCCCTTCTAACTTCTCACATCCACACGTTATTAATATATTTGTAGAAATATTTCTTTGTCAGTCTCTAATTGCCCAGATGGAAGGGATATATGCAAAATTATGCATTATCATCTTATAAATATTTACAAAACACTTTTCTAACATTTCATCAAGATTCCATTGAATCTATAAATAAAGTTGGAAAACACTGACATATTTATAACATCAAGTGTTGAAATCCCCCCTGAAAATGAAATATGTATTTTATTTTATTTTATTTTTCTATCAGAATGTTTCAGCTTTTCACATCTATGTCCACGGATATTTTTAGTCAAATATATAAGCACTTGAGTTTTGATGTTATGAAAATGGTAAGATAAAATATTAATTTCAAGTTCCAGGTGTTCATTTTGAGGCATAGGAAAGATACTAACTTTTGTATTTGAAGTTCACATCATGAGATATCAGAATATCCTTACTAAAATAAACACATGGATTCTTCAAGGTTTTCAACATAAAGAATTGTATTTTCTGTGATATGACACTTTAATTCCTTTCTTTCCAATCTGTATACCATCATTTCCATTTCTTGGCTCTTTGTATTAGCTGTGAATTAACTATATGACACTGAACAAGAATGATGAGAGAAAACATATTTACTTTTTTCTATAGTATGGGTAAAGCCTTCAGTTTCTCATTAAATAATATTTTAACAATAAGTTTTTGAAGATGTTCTTCAGTAGGTTGAAAAATTCTATTCCTAAATCATGTATAGATTTTATCATCATGTATAAATATTGGATTGTGTCAAACATTTTTTAACTTCACATTGATTTGATTATGTGAATTTTTGTTCTTTCGTGTATTCATTGGCCAAGCACCCTGATTCATTTCTGAATGTTGAACCAACCTTGTAATTGTTCATGGTGCATATTTTCAAATATAGTTAGATATGATTTGCTAATACTGTTAAATATATTTAGCATCATAATAATCTGCCATTTTTCTCATCAAATATGTTAGCATCAGTAATTAGCTGGGAAATATTTGCTTTGTTTCTATTGTCTGGAAAAAATTCTTCAAAGCAAAGTCATTTCTTTTATAAAGATGTAGCAGAAAGGAGCAGTGAAATTATTTACGTCTAGTGCATTATATTTTGGAAATTATTGTTTCAGTTTTCATATAGACCTCTGCCTGGTCACATTACTTCCTTCTGAAATTTCTTACTTTATGTATGTCAGGGAATTGACCCTGTTGGTCTCAGCCATCTGATTTTGCAGTGAAATATTATATAAAATTTCTTTGTTATATTTCTCTTGGCAATGCAATTATTAGTTAATTTGTATTTTTTCACTTTTTTAATTTTTCCACTGTGGTGTGATATTTCTCTATATAATTGTCATTTCAAAGAACTAAACTTTTGTTGATTTTTCTATATTACTTTCCATTGAATAGTTTAATATATTTCTATTCTAAATTTTAATTTTTTGACTTGCTCTATTTTCTTTTTTCTTTTTGTTTTATAGCAAAGGATGTGATTTATTAAGAACTTAATGGACAGAAGGGATAGAAGCCCATCTCGGCCAGCAGCAACACAGGATTCCCAGATTGAGAGATGAGAGGAAGAGTTACATGCTATGCCAGACACAGGTATGTGTGTGGGGATTTGTCAAGAACTATTACTACAGGAGAGGTCAGTTAAGAAGCAGTCCAGGTATCATCAGTGCCTGTCACCAGATGCCCAGCTGTCTGTCTTCAGGACTTCATGGGGTACAGTTTGGAATGCAACCCAGAATCACCCAGTGGGCAAGATGGTGGATATCACCAAGGTGCAAAGGTGAAAGATTCTAAGGTTTCTTCCCTTATATACATTATATAATTATTTACAGAGTTCCCTTTTAAATTGGACTTTATGGTTAAAATATATTTTTTTCTTAAGTTTTATTTGCTAAATATTTTCAACGTTTCAGTGGCTTCTAGTTCTTATTTTCTTGGTGTCCATGATGTCCTTATCCTTCTTTGGAGTTTTTGCACATGTCTCCGTGCCCCGAGTTATTTGTTGTGCAGAGTAACTCTCCAAAGTGATTCTTTTTGGCTGAATTCCAGCCCTTCTGGATCTCAAACTCACAGCATCAGGATGTTTGGTTACTTCTTTCTCCTTCTGATTTTTCACAGGAATCTATTTTCTTTTGTTGTCTTAAATTATGTTACTTTTTGTTTCTTTAAAATGAATACCTGTTATTAACTTTATCTGCATTTTTATGTTCTAATGTATAATTTTTTGCTAGATATTTCCATCACAATATTATCTGAGTCCTGTATAATCTAATAAGATATTTATTTTTTTAATTTTTGCTTTTTAGGCATTTATTTTTGACTAATTTAAATCCTTTAACATTTCTTTCAAGACTCCTTTGATCTATACTTTTTTTTTACAATTGTTGTCTTTAATCTGTATATTTGGTTATATTCTAACTATATATTACTAATCCTTCTAATTCTTACATCGTTCTTTCTAATGAGAATATACTTTATATGATTTCTTTCATTTCAGGATATTGAGATATGGGTTATAACTCAGAAAGTGGACCACATTGTTGAATGCTCTATGAAAGCTTGAGTAAACTATGTCTTTGCTGGTTTGAGATGGAGAATTCTGTAACTGTCAGATTAATGACAGCTCTGTTCAGTTCAACTGGGTCCAACAGATTGCTAACTTGTTCTTTTAATTACTGGCTGAAGGATGCTCAAGTATTCAGCTAAAATAGTCAAGTTTCTTTCTTTAGACATTCAATTATATCTTTTTTCTGCACATAATTTAGCACTTTGTTGTATGGTAGATACAGATTAAGAATTACTTGTTCTTGTAAAATAAACCACTTTATCATTTTGTATTTTCCTCTTTATCCCTGAGATTCATTTCCAAAGTCTTCTTTGTCTGAAATTACTACAGATATTCCAGATTTCATTTGAGTGTTTTATTTATCTCCATTTATTAACTCTTAATCTTTCTCAGTCTTTGTCTTCACTTTATTTGTAGAGAAGTATAGTTGGAACCTCTTCTTATGATGTCTTTTGAATATTTTAGTTAAACTTATTGGTACATTTTAGATATGCATAATGATCATGTTCGACTAGGGAATTTGTACCCATGCATGAGATATTTGGATTCCTCTATTTTCCAAACCTATCTCCTCCCTTGAACCCTTTCTCCCTCCCCTTTGGATCTATGTTTTACAGTCTGTCATTAATTTTGGAATGCTGTCAGACACTCATCCCAAGCAATTTTTCTCTTGTGTACATCCATTCAATCTTCTGACATGCCAATAAAATATGATATAGCTTGTGCAATTTCCTGTGTTGCTTAGATGTTCTGTTTTTTCTTTTCTTTTTTCTTTAATACTTTTATTCTTTTTCATTTCACTTGGATAAGTTCCTATTTACCTATGATCAAACTCACTGACTCTTGCTATGACCACTCTGCTGATGAACCTTTAGGAGCCATTCATTAGGTCAGTTACAGAATTTGGAATTTTCTTTTGATATTTAGAATTTTCATTTTCCAATTAATCATCCATTTCCAATCAATTCACCATTAGGGTCTTTGTATATTAAACTTAGACATTTTTTAAAGCACTGTTTATTAATTTAAATATTGATGTAATACTTGAGATTTGAGACAAATACATTTCAACTCCTTTTTTTACTCCAACCCTCCAGACCATCTTTTATTTTTCCAGCATCAGATTCATTTACTTATCTTATGAGACCTTATAAAGTTAATTATATATACAGATTAAAAATGAGAATAGTAGACTAAATAACATTAAAGTATGTAAGACAATCATACTAATTCAAGGTACACTTTTAGATACAGTGTTAGCTCTAAGCAGCAATACTTTTCCTTCAGTTTTTCCCATTTTATATATATATATAATACATTATAGTTTCTCATAAAAGAGATCATTTAATACTTAAGCTTGTGTGTCTGAGTTAACATTAGGATCTCAAGGCACTTCTAGTTGCCTACAAATAACTTGTTTATGATCTTTTATGTTAGAGTGGAACTCCATCGTATATAAATATCAATTTTTAAATCCATTCATCTTTTACTGGACAAAAGGCTGTTTCCAAGACATATGCATTATGAATTGTGCTGTTAAAAACATGAATACACACATCACTGTGGTATGATAACTTTAAATCTTTTGGGAGGATACCTAGGAGGGGAATGACTGGATCAAAGGGAATTTCTGTTTTCAGAATTTGAGGAATCTCCATGCTGATTTCCATAATATTTGTAACAATGTACAGTCCCAGTAACAATGGAGAAGGTTTCTTTTCCTCCCACACCCTCATGAGCATTTATTATTAGTTGATATCTTGATGGTGTTCATTCTTTCTGTTTCTGTTATTTAGTTTGTATCTTTTGTGATTTTTCTTGATTTTAGCTTGTCTTGGTTTTCTTTTTTTATGTGCAAAGACAGATATGATGCCTTTGGTAGTAGGTATGAAGGACATATGTTTTTAGGATGAAGAGTTATGTAAGTCTACTTAGAAGTTCCCTATAGCTCATAGTCTCAGAGCCTCAGAATTCCTTTAGTGCCTGTTTCTGACTCCACTATTCATTTTGGGTTTCTCTGGACTTCTCCTCAAACCAAACTTTGAAATCTCAAGATTTTTCAGCTGTAATCTGCTGCTTTTGTACTAGAACCATAAAGATAATAATGGTTCAGGAAGAATCACTCTATGATATGAAAATCTTAGTTTTAAGGAGACTTATGTTCTGGTCTGTGATTTTTTATTTTATTTTAAAGAGAAAAAATATAAAACAAAATTTTAAGACAAGATAATAGGAGGGTAATAATTGTTAATACATTGCATGTTGTTATTTTTAAGTTAGTTACTCAGTGTACAAGATATCAGAATTTAATTATCCAAACAATATTAGTACAACATTTTACAATGAACAAAGATAAATTAGCAATTTATCTTAACTATCATATATATATATATATAATAGTATAGATATACATATCACTATAGTTATACACACACATATATGTATTTACTGTATCTGTTGTATATTTGGATTTTGTTTACTCTTCCAGTCTCTCATATTAGGGAAGCAATATGACGTTTAAACATGTGTGACTGGATAATTTCACTTCTGGATATGGCCTCGAATTACATCCATCTACCTGTAAAAGTCTCTCGTTGATAATTCTGTATGGCTGTGTAGCACACCATTGTACAAAAAACACATTTTTTTAAAAATCCATTCCTCAGTTGATGGGGATTTAGCTTGTTTCCAAGATTAGGTTATTACAAACTGTGCTGTTATATAAACATATGTGCACATGTTTAGCTGCAGTACGATGTTTATAATTCTTCTGAGAAGATACCTGGAAGAGGAATAGCTGGGTAAAACTGAACCATTGATCCTAGTTTTCTTGAGAAATTTCCACAATGAATTCCACAGTGGTTGCATCAGTCTACACTCCCACCAACTGAGGAGAAGGGTTCCTTTTCCCCACAGTCACTCCATAATATGTTATTGATTGATTTCTTGGTAATAAACATTCTTTCCAGGGTGATATGGAATCTTAGTGTTGTTTTTATTTGCATCTCTCAAATTACCAGTGATGTTGAACATTTTTTGACATATTTATTTGTTGTTGGTATTTCTTTTACTGAAAAGTGCATATTCATCTCAGATGCCCATTTTCAAATTGAGTCTTTAAATTTGGGAAGCCTGAGTTTTTTTGATTTCTTTATGTGTTCTTGACAGTAAACCTTTGTCTGAGGAACAGATAGCAAGTATTTTCTCCCACATTGTGGGTTGTCTCTTCACTCTACTGGTGGTTTCCCTTGCTGTGCAAAAGATTTTTAATAAGATGAGATCCCAGTAGTTGATTCTTTGTGATAATTCCTGTGTGTTTGGGGTTTTATTCATAAAGTCTATGCCTACACAAATGTCTTCAAGAGTTTTACCTATTCTATCTTCCAATAGACTTAATGTTTCTATTTTATTATGTGTATCTTTGACCAATTTGAATTTAGTTTAGTGCAAAGTGAAAGATATGGCTCCAGTTCTAATCTTTGACATGTGCAGAGCCAATTTTTCCAGCACCATATATTAAAGAATCTATCTTTAACAAATATGTTAAATATGTTTGGCACCTTTGTCACAGATAAGCTGGCTTTATGTATCTGGAGTTGTTTCTGCATCTTCTAGTCTGGTCCACTGATATTCAGGTCTATTTTGTTTGCCAGTGCCATACTATTATATTATAGTAGCTTTATAGTATAATTTCAAGTCAGGGATTGTGATGCTACCTGCCTTGCCTATGTTGCCCAGAATTTCCTTTGCTTTTCTAGGTCTTTTCTGGTTCCAAATGAGGTTTATGAGTGTTTTCTCTATTCTGTGAGATGTACTATTGGAATTTTTATTGGAATTGCATTAAACCTGTATAACAGTTTTGCAATTATGGCCATTTTTACTATATTGCTCCTCCCTACCCAAGAGCAAGGTGTCGCCTTCCATTTTCTGACATCCTCTTCCATCTCTTTTTCAGAGTGATGTAGTTTTCATTGTGGAGTTCTTTTATATTCATTAGATTGACTTCTAGGTATTCCATTTTTAGAATGATATTCTGAAAGGTATCATTTGCCTAATTTCTCTCTGTGAGTTTGTGATTCATGTACAGGAAGGCTATTGATTTTTGAGTGATGACTTTAAATCCCACTATGGTACTGAATTGATTTATTAAATCTAGCAGATTTTTAATGAAGTTTTTGGTGACTTCTATGTAGAGTATCATGCCATCTGCAAATAATGATAGTTTAACTGCTTCTTGTCCTATTATTATTATATTCTTTCTCTTATCTAATTACTTTAACACAAGTTTCCAGAACTATGTTAAATAAGAGCAGAGGCAGCAAAAGACAAGAAATCCTTGACTTGTTCCTGATTTTAAATACAAAGCTTTCAGTTTTTGTCCATTTAATAATTTTGACTGTTGGTTTGTCATAGTCTGTCTTTATCAGATTAAGATAAAGACAATCTATTACAATTTTCTGTAGGATTTTTATCATGAATGGGTGCTAGACATTTTCAAAATCCTTTTCTGCATCTATTGAGATGATCACATGATTTTTTTCTACTGGGACTTGAACTCAGTACCTTGCACTTGCCAGGCAGGTGCTTGTGCTGCTGAGCTATATCCCAAGCAATCATATGAATTTTGAACTTGGCTCTGTTAATGTGATGCATTGTATTTATTGATTTATGTATACTGAACCATTCCTGCATCCCTGGGATGAATCTGACTTGGTCATGGTGTATAATCTTCTGGATGGTTTGCTGCATTCTGTTTGTCAGTATCTTACTGAGAATTTTTGCACCTATGTTCAACAGGGATATTGGCTTGTAATTTACTGTCTTAATTGGGTCTTTCTCTGGTTTTTATATCAGAGTAATGCTTGTTTCAAGGCTAGAATTTGGGGAGTATTGCTTCTCTTTATATTTCATTAGAGACTTTGAAAATTAGTGGCATTAGGTCTGCTTTAAATGTCTGGTAGAATTCAGGAATGAATCCTTTAGGGCCTGGACATTTGTTTTAAAATAGGTTTTTAATTACATCTTTGATTTCATTGATTGATATAAGTTTATTTAAGATTTTTATATCTTCTTGATTCAGCTTTGGTAATTCATATGTATCTAGGAATTGGCCCATTTTTTCCACATTTTTCATCTTACTAGAATACAAGTAAGTTTTCAAAGTAAGTTTAGGTGATTTTCTGGATTTCTGCAATGTCTGTTGTGATTTCAAACTTTTTATTTCTAATTTCATAGATTCAAGTCTTTGTCACCTTTTTTGATGAGGTTGGATAAGGGCTTTTGGTTCATTTAAACTTTCAAAGAACTAACTCTTCTAATTATTGATTTTTCATTTTTTTTAGTCTTCAATGTGTTAATTTCTGCTCTAATCTTTATAAACTGCCTCCCTCATACAAACTTTTGGCTCAGCTTGCTCTTCTTTTTCTAAAAGTTTAATGTTAAAATTAAGTTGCTTGTAGGTACTTGCTCTCTTTTCCTTATTTGGCTATTTACTGCTATAAACTTTCTTCTTAAAATTGTTTTCATTGTGTTCCACACTCCAGTATGTTGTATTGTTGTTTTCACTTAACTGTAGAAACTCTCTAATATCTACTTTAATTTCATCTGTGATTCACTGGTTGTTCAGGAGTGTACTATTTTCTCTGCATGTATATATGAAGTACTTGTGTTTTTGTTTGCTTTTGATTTCCAGTTCAATTGATTATAATCTGATAATATGAGTGGGATAATTTCATTTTCTTTGCATTTGCTCAAGCATGTTCAATGAGCTACTATGTAGTCTATTTTGAAGAAAATGCCTTGTGCAGCTGGGAAGAATGTCTATTCTAATGTGGTGTGGAATACTCTGTAGAAATCTACTAAGACCATTTGTTCAAAAGTTGAATAAGGGCCAACTTTTGAGTTGTAATGTTTCATTGTTGATTTTTTTCTCTAATTGATCTGTCTTTTTGTGACAGTGGAGTATGGTGATCCCCAATACAACTGTATTAGTGCTTATTTGTTTTTTCATGTCTGTTAATATTTGTTGCATATTGGGTGTGTGCTGATATTTGTTGCATATCTATTCATAATTTTATCTCTTTCTCTTGGATTGTTCCCTTTGCAAGGATATAGTGACCATCTTTGTCTCTTAATTAGTCTTGGCTTGAAATTCACTTTTTCTGCTAACACAATAGCCTACCAGATTTCCTCTGTGTTCCTGTTTCATGGAGTATTGTTTTCCATCTTTGACTTCCAGACACTAAATTTTATAATTAAATATGTTTCTTGTATGCAGCCTATTGTCAGATCTTACTTCTTGATCCATTTTGCCAGTCTCTGTCTTTTGATTGGTGAATTGAGACCATTAATACTGATGATTATAGCTGGTATGTTTTGACTTATCCTTGCCATGTCATTGCCCTGTTGTTGACTCCCATTTTTTCTGCCCTCTTCATTTAATTTTCTGCTATTCTTGATGCATTATTTCTGTTGTAGTTCATGGAATTGTAGTCCTTGTTATCTCTTTCTAGCATATCCTTCAAAACCTTTTGGGGTGTTGCTTTTGTGATCATAAATTTCCCCAGATATTCTTTTTCATGGAAGCATTTTATTACTGCATCAGTTTTGAAATACAGTTTTGTGGGTTACATCATTCTGACTTGAAGTTTGTTCTCCATTGCTTCTCAGCCTTTTGGCTAAGATCAAGTAAAGTTTGTTTTCCTTTAGAACTTGAGATACTTCCCCCCAAGCTCTCCTTGACTTGGAAGTTAGTGCTGAGAAAACACCAGTGATTCTGATGGGTTTTCTTTGTAGGTGATTTGTTTCCTTTCTCTTACAGCTTTTAAGATTATTTTCTTGTGTTGAATTTCTGCAATCTTGATTATCATATGGTTGTAGAATTTTTTTGATCACAGCTAATTAGTGTCCCATATACCTCACCTATCTTTATGTCAAATTGTCTTTCTGAGTGATGGCATTTTTCTGACATGATATCTCTGAAGAGTTTCTTTTTAAATATCATTTATGCTTTCTCCTGCTTTTTCATTGATTTCAATCAATCTTATGGTATTCTTCTTTGCCTCATCTAGGAAGTACTGGATTGAGTCCTTATTGTTCATTTTTTGTCTGTAGCTGGTCTAGAGCTACTAATCATGGTTTTCATTGTGGACAAAATTTTTGCAGTTATCTGAGAAATTATTTCTGACTTGAGTTTTTCTAGAGCCTCATTCAATTGCTTTGTTGTTTCTACTTAAGATAGACTAGGTGGGTAAATTTTGGATTGTCCCTTATCATTTCCCCCTGGGTTTATCAATTTCCTAGTATCTGTTCTTGAAAGACCGTAAGGCTCTCATTCTTGTGTTTTGATTACTTCTGTACTATTTTGATGTGCATTAACTTATTGTGTGGAGGTATGGACAACTATTTTGACAAAAACAAGAGACATTATGGTAGCCATTGTTGATTTCCTTGTCTTTTTCTGAAATCCTGTGTTGTTTGCATTGCTTAACTCTGCTCTACTTTGTTTGTTTTATTTTGGTTTGTTTTGTTTTTATTCTCTTTAAAATGAAAACAACAACAACAACAACAAAAGAATCATAATGATAACTCGCAAACTCCTGAAGTAGTTGAACTGAAAAGTATCTAGACTGCTGATTTACAGAATAATGGATTTATTATTTTTCCACCACAAATTTAGTGGATGTAAATAGAATTTGGGTTTATTAGTGAAGTGAATGGATTATATTTTCTTTACTCTATGCCCCAGGAAGTTCTTAAACTTTTCTAAGTGATACTTACAAACAAAATTGATAGCTTCTACAAAAGAAAAAAGAGGAATAATACAGTCCAACTAAAACCAATGCCAATGCTGTGAAATTAAACTATTTCATATCCAGTCATCATATAGACAAGTGGTTAATAGAAATAGTTTGTCAACACATAATGGTATTGTGGTGAGTGTATATCATTTTGGGCTTTTTGTGTTGTTTTTGTGTATATGATGTATACAAAATACAGAATGAGTAGGTACTTTACAACATTTTTTCTGTTTACATATGTAATCATATATATAAAATCTGTTTTCTATTTTTTTAATGTAATCATATGTATAAAATCTGTGTTCTATTTCTTTTATCATGAATTTTTTCTTATATATAGAAAAAACAAGAAATTTCTTCTTTTCTAATCAAAGGTCAGTGTGACCTTGATAATGATTGAAAGATTCATACATAACTTAAACCTGATTATTGATTATAGTCCTAAAAAGGAGAATTCTCCTCTATGCAGCAAAGTTCTGTAGGAAAAACAATTAAAATGGTATACAGAAGATGAGAGATATTCTCATTTTCACAGGGTAAAGGCTTCTCTGAAAGTCAAGCAATTCCATGACAAAACAGGCCAAGTGACAGAGCAAGACATGTCTGGTGACAGAATGAATTTGATCTGTTCATTCCTAAGAGCCCTAGAAAATTTACTTATATGACCAATTCTCTGTAGTGTATAAGTAAATCTGAGCAAGGATTTTATAACTAATAAGTATGCACAATATATACTTCTCTGTGGATCTTAGAAATAATCTTCAAATGGAAGTTTTTTTCCACAAAATTTTTTTTAAAACTGCATGACATTCTTCATAAAATGAGTATTATAAAACCTCTGCCTTATATAAAGTTCTTAAAAAGACTCAATTAAAATAAGGATGACCCTGCTCATGAGGAGCAAGAACAAATTCTAAAAGAACTAACAACAGGGTCTCTTATGATTTGAAGAGAAATTAAACCAATGATAATTGGAAGAAGGATATGTTTATATGCTTTAATATCTATATGTTTATTAATGTAATTCACTATAAATTTTTCCTTTCTGTTTGGATGACTGAAGTTATACATCTTATATGTGGTACATCATTTACTAAGTAGTCGTGTTTTGTCTGTGGTCTTTTATTAACCATTAAACTAACACATTATTCCTGGGTCAGTTCTGTCAAGAAACTTACCTGAGGGGCTCAGAAAAATCAAACTTCAAAGTCTTTTTTGGCTGACTCCTTTTATGGTATCATGTTTAGATAACATTTTTATTTTCATATTAAAAATGATGAATTAATGGCTCAGAAAAATTAGAGAATTCCTAACAGTGAGTTTATTCTCCATAGTGCTAACTAAATGACTTTGGTCAATAACTGCATGTGTTGGGTAACAGACTACTTTACTTACCATGTCTTCTTTTAACTTCATTGCTCACATCACCAAAGATGGTAAAAGTAAGTAAGCTGACCACTCAAATTAGTATTATCTAAGATATGTGTAATAAAGGGTCTGTTAATATTGGTAAGGATGATGAGCCGAGAGAAAAACCACAGAAATAAGGTGATAAATAAGGAAAGAAAGACGCATTAGTGAAAATAGTGATAAGAAACAAGAATGAGAGATGGGAAGAGAAAGCAGCTTCAAGAGTAGCAGTGATGTGTGGTTGGGGAGTATGGCCAGACTTTCACGGATTTGCTTTCATCCATTCCTCTTGTATTGCCTTTACTTCCTCTCAGCCAAATTTGCACCCCAACAGATGTCAAGGTGCCTGCTGGAGCCCTAAACCCTGAGGCAACTCACTCAGAGTTTAGGGCACCGCACTGTCAGAAACATAGATGACAGACAGAAGAGCAAACAGGAAATGTCCATTAGAGACAACTCTTCTTTCTAAAACACAAAGCCCAAAGAAACGGACAGTTATTAAATTGTCTTTATCATTTCAAAATGTATTATACATACAAAAACACACAGATTCACTCTTTGATGTACTCTCAAACGAAGTTAATATTCCATTTTAAGAGTTTAAGGAGCATATGAAAGGTAAACATACTCCCCAAGGAGAACTCAGTTCTCACTTTTAGAGAAATTACCTTCAGTGTTAATTGATGCTTTCAAAAACATGTAAAAACAAAACAAACACGGGCAAACATTTACAGAAAGGGATACATACTCACATATAAACTCACATATACATACTCACATATAAGTTTTGTGTATGTACAAAATGTTTAATTATCTTCTGATTTAGGTTTGGTATGTTTCTATTTTCTTATATATACTATTAACATTACATAGCAAGTTAAAAAATGATCATTACACTTTATCTGACATATGGTGGTTAATTTTCAGTAGACTATAACATTTTAATTCACCCAGAAAAATATACATATATTGAGTCTAATACTGTCCACACACTATGATGTGTATTAATTTAGTTCATCACACTAAGTAACCTAAACTCTCTATATTCATTTTCCAGGTTTAATATCAGGAGGTGGAAAGACACAGCACTGAATTAGATCTCATAAAACAGACTTCATTGACAAAATTTAGCGATAAATAATTAGGAGTAGATGTTGGAAAATAAATTCTTCTAAGTTGAAATTAATCCTCATTCAGTCAAGATATTTTTTATGAATTTTTCCTAAGGCAATTGAATAGTTCTGGTGCTTGTATGATTCACAGTTTTTTAGGAAATCTGCTTTTTGCCTGTGAATGAAAAAAGACACTGAAGTCAATGAGTTCGCACTATGTAAAATCACAGTATATTTCCATGTGAGTGAAGAAAACATGAACTGCAAGACGGAAGTAGGAAATATGTGTGGAAGAACTTGAGTTAATCATAGTGGCAGGCTAGGCTAACTCAGAACAACACCATCCCTGGAAATAAAAGCTATCAAATGCTGAGTTTAAAAATAGTAATTAAAAATTGTGGTGATCCTCATGATCTTACTGCCATCAAGGGCCACACATTTGTCACTAAGTCACCGAAGTGGTGCTGAAAAAAATTACTTTAGATACTTTTTTTAACACTGAGTTTTATAATGTCTTATATCCAGTGACCATCAAATCAACATTCTCCCCATTTACCTAACAGTTACAAAATATTCACCATGACCTTAGCCATTAAACTATTTCCAAAATGTTCACACTTTGTGATGTCCATAGTGTAATTTACTCAGAAATTAAGTACTATTTGGCAATTTAGAAATTCACTGCTTAATAATTCATGGGTTAAAATAGAAAAAGTATAAAAATAATTGTGTTTTTACTGGATTGACAAAGAAAAAAATAGCAAAAATCATATTGAGAAAAACATTTTTTTTTTTCTGGTATCAGGAATTGAACTCATGACTTCGTGCTTACCAGGCAGGCACTTGTGCTGCTGAACTAAACCCCATTCCACAACATCTGTGTTTATGTATGTATGTACATATGTAAGAATGTATGTTTATATATGTGTATGCATTTTGTGGTGCTGGAAATTAAAACTGGTCTTTATATTCTACATGAATGCTTCAGCACTGAGGTCCATATCAGACCCTTCTACTAAAGCTTCAAACATCTCATTTACGTTACATAAAGAAAATTAAAAAAAAAAAAAACTAAGGATACATCAAGAAAGGAAATTTTAAAAACAGTAGAAAGTTTATAGGATATATTATAAAGGAAACATTAAAAATCAAAGCAGAATTAAATGCAATTTAAATTAAAGTATATGGAAAATTACTAACACCAACTTAAAAAAATTACCCAGTTGCTTGATTATTTTTTAAATATTAATGATATCGATGATCTTGAAATAAAACTCATCAATAATTAAAAAGTATAGAAGAGCATGAAAAGAAGATATCACTGAAGGTATACATAATATTAATGAGTATATTAATTTAAATAAACAATTTTGAAAAATATAAACAAAAGATATCTTATGTGCATAATTTCCAGAAGAAACAGAATTGCCTTTGTAATTTTGTCAAAAACTAAGAAAGTTGGACACAACTGTGAGATTTGATTCAAAAACTCTAGTCTTACAATTACTTAATGAAAAAGTTTATCAAATATTTAAGGAATAAGTAATTCCACCAACAGTAATAGGAAATTCTCCTCAACTCATGTCATGATGGCAATAAAACTTGGATTCCAAAGTGAATAAAAGTAATTAAAAGTAAAGATTTATCACACTCATTAATATTGATACAAATATGTCCTAATGAAAATATTAGGAAAAACAATCCTGTTATATCCAAAATATGTTAATATATCCAGATTAGTATTTTTCTAATAGTGAATTATTCAATCTTATAAAGCCAATGCAATTTATAATATTAATATACTTAGCTATATATTACCTGATTAATTTTAAAAACTATAAAAATAAAATTTAAGTTTAATACATTTATGAAAAATGACACTTAATGATTATTTTAAAAAGGATTTTAAAGATTCTTATTTTTGGTAGAATATGGAAAACTTGCCTTAGATATCAGAAAGGACAAAATTCTCTGCTCAAACTTCTGCTAATAAAACATTGTATAGATATAGTTGCCTATGGAATAAGCTAAGAATAGCCAAAAAAATGCATGAGAATTTTAAAAGAAAACATCTTTTTTTATTATCTTTGTAAAATTTTTTATATAGAAAAGTTCTATATTCTGTTATTGTAACAGAACCAATACAGAACATATTATAGGTATAGATATTAAGAAAGACAGAAATTTTAAATTGACATCACTAAAATCAGAAAAAATATAATAAATCTAATAACATTTGTATGCAATAATCTTAATGGAAACATTTTTGACAAAAATAAATGGAAAGATGCCTTATGTTCACTCATTGGAGTCTTTTCTAATATAACTATATACTAGTTTTTCTTGAATTGGTTTGGGAATTCACCATGAGCCTATTCACAACCCTCACTTTTCCTTGCTATATATTTTTTATTTTTCAGTTTGACACTTTGCACCTTAGACTTATATGAAATTAAAGAGCTATTTCACTGTCAAAATGCCAGCACAAATTTGTACAAAACCAATGAAGTGTTATAAGAACAATAAATAAATACTGAATGGAAATGAACAGAGAATGACTAGACTTGGAAATGTTAACATTCAGTTGAGTTTAGATTTGGAAATTAATAGAACTGCAGCAGCTGAGTATCTCTTATGGTGAAAAACTTTTTTCACTATCTCAAATCATACCAAAAGATCTACCACGGATAGATTGATGACTGAAATATTTGAATATTTAATATGTACACATATAACTTTTGCATTTTGCATTTACATGTACGGATATATATATTTATTACACTGTCCAGCTGGTGTCACAGTTGAGTATGGCTTTCTAGTCATGGAAATCTACTATTACCATTCTCTGAGCACAGTAGGGTAGGTACTGCGAGTTGGGCTAAACAGTCAGACAGCACAGCTACAGGGATTCTAGTATGAAACATGGCCTCAGGCTGGGCACCAAAACCACCTATGTCTGGGCATAGCTGCAGTCTACGGTCCCTGTCCAGATGCTGATGCTAGCTGTGCTTCTCATTCGGGCATTTCCACAGGCTGACTCTGCAGTTGGGCAGATTGGAAGGTGGTCTCTCCTATTAGGCAAGGCAAATGGCTGTGCTCTGGTTGATAGCCAGGCCTATTTGTACTGCAGTGTGTGCTCTGCTGTTGGCTGTGTTTACTACCTGTACTCCACTTGCTTAGGTCCAGAGCCTGGGCAGAGACTGCTGTGCATATCACATGGTTTAGCTGAGCTGCTTGGTTTCTTTCTGTTTAGCAGAGCTACCATCTGGGTTCAGGGCAAACTATGACCCTCTGGCTGAGGATGCATGTTGTGTAGGACTGCTAATCATTCTCCTTTGCCAGAGACATCATCAGTATTTCTGGCTTCTCTATCTGGTAAGCTGAAGCCACAACAGGTTTCCCCTATGGTCGCTGTGATTTCTGCCCTTTGTTCTCTTTTCCTTACTGACCCATTGCTATCTAATCTTGCCTTTTTTATCAGTGTTCCAGTACAATAAAACGTAAATGGATCTTCCAGGAAAATCTCCTTAATATAGGAAAGTTGGAGTCTATCTCTAGGTCCCTTTTCCCCATTGAAAAAAAAAAAAAAAACATAGAAGCCCAGATTATCCTTTTCTTTGTTGAGTTTGGCAGCTTGATAGATGAGTGACCCCCATTCCTAGTTATTGATCTCCCACGGAGAATTTCAGCCTTACCTCTACACACTGAAATTGTCACCAAGCTACTTTTATCTGAAGAGATCAAAATATTATTTTCTTAGGCAGACTATAGCCAGGAGCCTCCTATTCCATTGTCTTGTTAACATTCACAAGGTATTTAACCTAATTTTAAGTAACAACAACAATTAGGTAACAATATTTTCATGTACCAACATGGAAATCAAAGAAGTTTTAAAAATATTTTAAAATGTTTTACATATCGCTAAGCTAGGAATTGTTTATATGTAATAATCATACTTATCAACACTTCTTGACTGTCTATATATGTTTTCTTAAGTGATTCTGTCCAAATTGAATGGAATTTGTTTGTTTTTGTTTTCACTGGGTTATCTCATTGTAATGAATTACTTAGCTACCAAAAAGCACATAGGAACTTCCCATTCAAGCTTTCCTTTAGAAATCTGACAAGGATGAGGTCTCACTTCTCTATAAGACAAGAATGTTTCCAAATTATTCATGGTCCCTCCCCCATTGTTTTGTGTACCTGAATTTCTTTCATCCATTTTACATACATTTTTGTCCCTCATGGGAATTTTAATTGAACTTGTATCTTGAACTTTCTCATATCTGAAATGGGTATGAAAATGTTTTTTTCATTTTTGAGAATTTAAATAAGGAAATTGCCTGACACACAATAAATACTGAAGAAAGTAGCTATTTTTCTCTCTCTAGATCAATACATTCATATTTTCTTGTTTCTAGACACATTTCTTTTTTATGCAAAAATGGTTCCCTTAGTTCTATAAATTTCCAATATTAGAAATAAGATAACTAAAATCTAAACCTCAAATATAAGTAGAATTTCACCCTTTTTAGAGATTTATTTTTAACTGGAAAAATACATATTTGCACCATTTTAGAAACTAGACTTGAAGTTCATAGAATGAGTCCCACAAATCCATGTTATTTTTGCAAGCTGATCATAAGATGTCAGTATAGCTTCATGGTATTCTGTTGCTTTATGATACTGTTCTCCAAGGATGTGGTGAGTGTACAGTATTTGTTGGCAGAATCACTCTTATGATGGGTAGAGGAGCTGTCCTACCTCTTACACATCATATCAGTTCATGAGCTAATCCTTACTTACATTTACAAAAGAAACTAAAAAAGAATATTAGGCTCCATTTAAACTTCCCATAAGGGCTGTGGCCTTATTTCTGATCTATTTTGAATCTCTGGGTCGTAACATAGTTCTAGGTACATCACTGACAAACAGTAATTGTTTACTGGATGGCTGAATAAATGAGTGAGTAAAGTAGCTGAAGTGGTTTTAACTGCAAGTATCAGAAATTACCAAGTCCATTGACATAAACAGAAAAGGAAAGAATTACCAGCTCATGTAGTAATGGCTGTGGAGAGTGGGACACTCTCACATGTGAGTTATCTCCCGTACGTTTTCAAAAACTCATGAAAATTTTTACTCAATATATGTACTGTACTTTCTTTTCTGTCTACTGTTCCCTACAGTGACTACATAGTTACTAAATCACATCCAGCAGAGAAATGATTCAAAGGAAAAGAGCATTTTTGTCTATTTTAAGAGAAAAATGGATCTTTCAAAAGCCCACATCTAGGCTTAATCTTATAGCTCCCTAGCAAGGAGAACAGACTCTCTACAAATGCTTTAGTTGGTTTCCATGGGTTCTGAATTAAGGATGAGCTAAATTACCTTCTCTGAGAGAAGGGTGGCGGGATAAATGGAGTTGTATTAATGAAGAATAAAAGGAGAATGGACACCAACCCCAGTAAAACAATGAGTGGGTAGCGCAATGTTTAGTAAAATATATTTTCTCAGAACAACAGATTATTTTGTCCAAGAGATTAAACAGTAGGCTGCTAAGGAAGAATTATAAATTATAATGTGAAGTTATCCTCTATCCAGTTTTCCTGAATCATAATTTCTTAAATGAGAAGGGAAAAAGTACTTTAAAACTGCAAAATGAGCATTATCTTACCACAGTCATCACAAGTATGAGTGACTTTCTTCCCTAAGAAGGCACTTGGTGAATTGCCCAAGGTCTTCTTGCACTGCCGTACAAAGAGAAGCTCCTAGAAGCTGTGCCATAGCAGCTCCATATTTTTGGTAATTGAGGAAATTGTGGACTGAAAAGGTATTTTCATTGGTCAAGGTTGTAGAGCTGATAATGGCAAAGTCAGGATTTAAGACTATAAGAACAGTCTGATTTGAAGTCTAAATTCATCCATCTCTAAACAGAGCAAATATACATTGAAAATTATCGTTCTGTCACTATGAAGTTACTATTGGGTTAAAAGAAATATGATCCATAAATAATCAGCTGACTCCAAAGCAGGCTGGTATGGCACAGGGGCAAAACTTCAAGGCAGCTGAAGACAGAAAAAGCAACAAGAGCAAAAAGGAGAGAGAACAACCCCTTTTCCCTCTTATATTGTAAGCAGGCTAATCCAAACAGGGCCATTGAAGCTCTCACACCACCTCTGTGCCCTCTTCTTTCACAGGCTGAGGAGCTTTACCAAGTGTTATGGTTGACCAATTGTGTCAACTTGCACACTTTAGAAATTTAACTGAGAAACTCAGCAGGGATCCAGGGTTATTACTTTGTAAATATCCTCATCCTGTGCAAGAGGAGGGCAAGGAGATTTTTGTCAGTTGTACATCTGCTAGGGAGGCAGGAACATTTTACAAAACAATGGGGGAAGAGAGACTCGTTCTTCCCGTTTTGCTGACTGCTTCCTTGAAGTGTTGCCCTGATGCTATGCCACCCTGCCCTGGAGGCTGCTAATTATTGACTGAAATCTCCAAAATCTGTAAGCTTAATCAACCTTTCCTTACCTAATTTTGGTTGTCGTATGTTTAGTCTCAGCAATAGGAGAAAAGTAACCAAGACAGAATTTGGACTCAGTGGAGTGGGGTCATTGCAGTAAGTGTACCTGATGATGTTGGCCAAGAGCCTTTGGAAATGGCTCGTGGGAAGAGTATGGAAGGGTTGAGATATGTCACTTGAAAGAGTAGCCCTGGAACAGCTTAGGCTGTTCTGTATGGGAGATTCTGGTCAGATCTCAGAAGACCAGAAAACCAGTAAAGCTCAGGCTTGGTAAGTTTCTACTGGAAAGGATTGCATTGGGTGCTGGATTCCAGATGATGTGCTATGGCTTGGTAGAAAGTTTGTCTCCATTTTGCTCATGTCCAGAGACTTTGCCTGAGACTAAGATTAAGGTCTGAAATCTTACAGAAGAAATTTCAAGACAGTCAAATGTTGAGGCTGTGGCATGGCTACTGTTGCAGGCTTTTAGCCAGATTTTTGTTGGGAATCAAGAGCAAACAGCCCAGCAGGATGATTTAAAACACTGTGAATGAACTTTATAGATAGAATTGAGATCTTGATTGCTGAGAAGGAACTGAGAAATAAAAAGAGATGGACATCTCGGAAAGAGGCAGCAAGTCTCCTCTCTTTGAAGTCTCAAAACTGCAAACATGAAAGACTTTGCTTGGTGAAGACAGCTTGTTATGGATTAGAAAGTGGTGGTCAACTTAATGCCAGCAGAATTAAATCACCATGGTGCTGAGTGTAGATGTTCCACCTGCGGAAAGTTGCCAGCATGTGGAGATGTGGAGAAGGAGAATTCTAGGTGTTGAGGCACTGAGGCGTGTGGGTTCTCCTACATTTTGCTAGTTGAGTCATTGGTTCTCCAGAAGCTCTGGTCCTTACATTGAGCATTGCTTCCTGGGTCCGGAGGGGAAGACGTGTGCTGCTTGGTCTCCAGGATGAACTCATCACACTGGCTTCCTGACATTTACTCGACTGTTCTTATCGTCGGAGTAGCTCAGGACCTCCATGTCGCTGAGGATGGCTGTGGTGCTTTTCAGGACAGCCCTGGTCTTTGTTGTGAGTGTGACTTCTCAGCTCCATTGTAGAACCCTCAGCCTACCACCGCAGCTGGCATAGACTTCCTAGCTCCCACGGCTGAACTTTGGGCCTTCCCAGCACTGATCTCTAAAAGAGACTGGCGTGAGTCCTTTTTGTGGGTTCTAGACCTCCAATTGGACTTGTGTAGGCATTGTCATGAGCTCTGGGTCTTCATCTGGACTCAAGTGGGAGATTGCTGTGGCATTCAGGCCCTTGGCTAAATATTCTATGTCTGTAGTGTTGTGGACAGATTTCCTGCATTTTCTTGTGTTAACTCTGGGTGAACATCATAAAAATAATATTATAAACTCTATGTTTGATTTTAATTGTTCTCTGTACAACCTCTGACTACATCACAGCTGTAGAGGATCAGGTTCCAGAATGGAGGCAGCACAGAGAATCTGTTCCTCAGAATCAGGTTCAGAGGGATCCAGGCACTCAAACTCTACAGCCAAGTGAGAGGAAAGCCTGGCTGCTGCTCCAGCCAGCAGCACAACTTGGCGTCATCCATATGTGCTGGTTTTAGGTGCGTACATAGGTGCAAGATTTATGAGGTTACAAAGACTTCACTCCGATATTAGAAGGCCTAGGGTGCCAGGAAGTGTGCCCCTGAGAGGGCAGAGTGTGAAGCTGTGAGTGTGAAGCTGACGGTGCAGGGGAGACCTCACAAGCTTAGGAAAGACAGGAATGTGGACCATCCAAGGAAAGCTGCAAGGAGAAAGCAAAGCAAGCCTAAGAGAGAAACCACAGGTGCTACAACCATCAGAAGTATGGTAGAAGTGAAACCACAAAGCCCTTTGGAGCTCACAGTTTGCTACAGGTTGCTTCAGATGCTGGACATGCAACTACAGGACTTAATGTTTGCCCTGCTGGATTTTGAACTTGCTTTGGTTCCAAGGCTTTGGACCCACCCTTTTATATCTTTTGGAATACAATTGTTTATCTTGTGCCACTAAATGTTTGAAGTGTTTAACTTTGTTTTCCTTTGCAGAGGGGCTTGCAGCTAAGATTTGCTTTACATTTTGAGGAGACTTGGAAGTTGAACTTTTCAGCAATGATGAAATTGTTCTGACTTTGGCAATTCATGCAGATGGACTAAAATGCTTTTGCATAATGGGAGGTGCATCAGTCTTTGGGAGGTTGAAGGACATATTGTTATGTTTCTAATGTGATATAATTTTAATACAATTAATATTTGTTCTTAAGGATTGTTAAACTTGTGTTATAATGTTCAAGTTGTGCAATGCTAATAATAGGCATGTTTTGTATCTGGAAACAGCTTTAAAGAAATGTGTCTGGTTGCCAAGTGGACAAGGAGTAGATAGTTATGTTTGATATTGTGTCAATTTGAGCAGCTAAGAAGTTTAACTAAGAGACTCGGCAGACAGCCAGAGATTTTACTTTGTTAATATCCTCATCCTGTTCAAAAAAAGGGCAAGGAGATAATGTGAGCACTACACCTGCTGGGGTGTGGCCTGCTTACAATACAAAGGAGGAAAAGAGGTTTGTTCTTCCCCCTTTTGCCCTTTTGCCTTGAAGTTTTGTCCAAGTACCATGCCTTCCTACCTTGGGGTCAGCTGATTATGAAAATCTCTAAAAAGTTTAAGCTAAATAAAATGAAACTTCCAAAAACCTTAAGCTAAATAAACCTTTCCTTCTCTAATTTTGAGTGTCAGGTGTTTAGTCTCAGTAATGAGAGAGAAGTAAACAAGACACATTACATTAGAACTGTAACATTGTCCCCTTAGTCCCCCCAAAGACTCATGCACACCCTTTATGTAAAAGGCATTTAGTCCATGCACAAATGTTGCCAAAGTCCTAATAGTTTCAGCATTGCTGCAAAGTCCATGTACCAAGTGTCTCCAAGACATAAGGCAAACTCTTAGCTGCAAGTCCTTGTACAAATGAAAACTTAAACATTTCCGACATTCAACAGCACAAGATAAACATTTTAACTGCAAATTTACATACAGGGAAGTACAAAGGATTGGGAACAAAGCAAGTCTGAAATCCAACATAGTAAAGAGTAAATCCTGTAGTGCCATGTGCACAATTTGAGGCAGATCTGCAGCAAATTGTGAGCTCCAAATGTCTTGAGTAGCTCCATCCCCATGGAATTTCTGGTGGTTATGGCTCCCATTGCTTTTCTCTTGGACTGGCTTTACTCCTTCCTTGTGGGTTTCCTTAGATAATCCAAATTCTTAGCTTTTGCAAACTTCTGGAGTCTCCACTGCACCTTTGGCTTCACACTCACAGCTTTACACACTGCCCTCTCAGAGGCACACTTCCTGGCCCCCCAGGCCTTTTGAAATCAGAATGAAAACCTTAACTCCATGAGTCTTGCATTCCTCATGCACCTTAAACAAGCACTATGTGGATGACGCCAAGGTCAACATCCAGCTGGAAAAGTAACCTAACTTTCCTCTCTCTTGCCTGTCCAAGAACCCTGAATCTCTAGGCACTCTGAATTCAATTCTGAGGAACAAACTTTCTATTGTGCCACCATTCTAGAATATGATACTCTGTGACTTTCTCCTCAGTGCAAAGTCTTTCATTTTTGCAGTTTTGAGGCTGCAGAGGATAGGGAGTTGCTGCTTTTTGTGATGCCTTGAAGCCATCTTTTCTATTCTCCTGTGCCTTCTCGGCAATGGAGATTCCATCAGTTCTATTTTTGCGGTCCACAGCTTTATTGGAGCTTCCTTTCTGGCCAAACTCACAATGCTTTAAATCACCATGCTAGGCTCTTTTCTTTTGATTTACAACATAAATTTGCCTCAAGATTCCAATAGTATCCAAGCCACAACACTTGACCACCTTGAAATTTTTTCTGCAAGATTTGTCTTCTGCCCTTAATCATTGTTTCAGCAAAGTCTGTGCACATGAACAAAATGCGAACTATTTTCTGAGCCAAAACATGCAACACCTGGAATCCAGAAACCAATGTGTTGCAATCCTTCCCAGATGAAACTTCCCAAGCCTGGTCTTTACCAGTAGAATTTCTGTCAGCCTTTTGTTCTTCTGAGCTCTGACCAGAATCTAACATACAGAACAGCCTAAGTTCCATGTTTACTCTTTCAGGAGACATCTTTAATCTTTTTCAAATTTTTCCACAAGCCATTCATAAAGACTCTTGAACCACATGGTGCAGTATAATCACAACCATGACCACACTTCTCTGCTACCAAATTTTTTCTTAGTTACTTTTCTCTCATTGGTGAGACAAGATGCCAAACACCCAAAATTAAAGTAGGAAAGGTATACTTAGCTCATAGTTTTGGAGGTTTCAGTCCATAATCAGCTGACTCAGAGGCAGGTTAGCATGGCACAGGGGCAACAATTCAAGGTGACAGAAGACAGCAAAAGCAACAAGAGCAAAAGGAGGAAAACAAGCCTCTTTTCCTCCCTTATACTCTAAGCAGGCTACCACCACTCCCCACCCCCACACTCAGGGAGGTGTAATTCTCACACCACCTCCATGACTTCCTCTTGCAGAGGATGAGGATGTTTACAAAGAAAGGACCCTGCTTCCATATTGAACCACTTAGTTAAACTTCTAAACTTTTCAAATTAACACAATGTATCAATGATTACCAGATTAAAATTAATCCTTAAGATTCAGGAGAGTTTTCTCTCATTCTCTCATTTTCTGTCCTATTTTATTTTTCTGCTGTGCTGATGATTGAGTCCCAGCACACACAGCTGAGATAGACTCCAGCCATGCTCCTCTCCTTTCTGCATGTAAATTATACCATTTTCCACTTAAAAGTCTTTCAGATAACTTACATAGGTTTTTTTTTCTTTTAACTCAGTTATTCTATGTACAATAACATAAATTGTGTCCAGTCTCTGATTTTTTGGGTATGATGTTTTTAATTCTTCTGGGGAAATGCCCAAAAGGAGAATAACTGGGTCAAACGGAACACACTGATTTTTAATATACATATCTTCATCAACAATTTATGTGACAAATAATATAAATTAGCCCTAAATAACATTCTAAATTGAGATTCAGGATAATAACAACTTATTTGACTTAATAAAGAATGAGAATTACACAAAAGTCAGTTAGAAAATAGAAGTAAATGGAAATTCTCAAAAAGGCACAGGTAACTAATAAATCATAATGCAATGAGAAATTCAGTATGTAAGTATCACTGAAATAAATGAATTTAAAAACATAAATGCATACATTTGATTAAATTGGTAAAGACTATCAATATTGTTTGGGAAGTGTAAAATGACATTTATTTAATGTCAGATGAAGTTTCAACATTAAATATTGGTTATAATATTGAACAATAATTTATCAGTGTCTAATAATTGAGTATGTAAACCTATTACTGAAAGATTATGTTTTAGAACATATTTATACACATATGTATAATATAGTGTTCTTTCTTGTGATAAAGAACAAAGAATATACAGGAGACTATACAAATTCCTATTTGAGAAAGGTTCAATAATGCAATGTATTGAAAAATCTCAATTTTTAAAGATGTTCCTGATGGCTTGCAGCTGGTTGCTGACAGCTGAGAGTTGACAGGTCAGCATATTCCACAGTGAACATAAAATCCTTTCACAGACAATGAGCAGCCCTCCAACAGACTTCCATGTAACCATGATACAGTAAAGAAGAGGTGAGATCTCTTAGAAATCACCACAAGACAGATGACTGACACTGTGCAACCATGAAACACAAGCAGCAAACAAACAATAAGCATCATAGTGCTCACTTTGGCAGCACCTCTACTAAACTTTTAGCGCCATATTTTTAGATTGACTGGGGTTTCTTTGGCTGTTGCTGTTTCTTGAAATAAAATTCTCTTAGTTGTAGATATACAGTGTAAACTCAGGCTCTACCTTAGTCTTTGCTCCCCCCATACAATAACATAAATTGTGTCCAGTCTCTGAATTCAGCACAAAACTGTCCATTTTTTTCCTAGAGCATGTTCAAGGACATTTAGCATAAGACAGGCTAAAGGTCCTTCCTCATTACTTTTCCTGAGTTTATTTTAACCATAACATTCATCACATAATAGTTCTAACATTTTTGTATTTCATTCGGTACTTCCCTTCAAGACCTTGAATCCCTTGTAAGAACAGGCTTTGGGTTGGTTTGGCATCCTTTGCAAAGCACTAGGTTCTCATATATTCAAAAATATTTATTGGTAGAGCCAACAAATGAGTAAAGTTAGCAATATATTCATATCCACATAAATAAATTCCCCAGGAAAACAATCCAGATTTCTTTTCATGCATATAATGTTGCATATAAAATAGGTAATAAACATTTATCAAAGACTAACAGCCAAGTAAAAGTAATCTGTTTCTCAGACAATTCTTCTCATCATCTCATATCTCACTCTTCTCTAATGCCAAAAAAGAAGGGAGAAAAAAAATTAGAAAGGACAACCCATATCTCCATTTATTGATTGTCAACCTTGTAGCCACTATTTGCAAATTTCAAAGCCCTAATTTAAAAATGTGTGCACAGTAGGATATAATTATGGGGATTATGAAACCCTGCAGCTTGATTTGTTGAAACAGAAGAGGGTTTTGGTGTGAAACAAAATTTCTTGCATCGACCTTGTACTAATGAAGACCAGAATGTTCTCTTAGTGTGATCAGAGCTACTCCCATGTTGTTTACCTCTTGGTGAGTTGAGAGGAAATGGAAAAGCAAAAGCATTGATTTTTCAGAAATTTCTTGCCTTGCAAACTACATATAACTTAAATAGATTTACTCTTAATCTTTTAATAAACTGAAACAGTTAGTGACTTCTGCAAATGGT
This sequence comes from Hydrochoerus hydrochaeris, assembly GCA_004027455.1. NCBI lineage: Eukaryota > Metazoa > Chordata > Mammalia > Rodentia > Hydrochaeridae > Hydrochoerus > Hydrochoerus hydrochaeris. The sequence continues at coordinate 40,238 of PVLA01005271.1, read as the reverse complement.
GTCTCAGCTTAATCTTGCAGAAGACTTAACAGCTATTCAGTGGATTAGAAACCTCCCCCGTCATTCAATATTTGTCTTTGTTCCTTTCAGTAGCTGAGTTTAATTTTTATTATCCTCAATGACAACCCAATTTCATATGGTGAAATTTCTTATGTAAAACCTATACCTTTCAAATAGTAATTCACAACTCCAAATTGGATTTGTGTGTGTGTGTGTGTGTGTGCATTCACAGCTTACCTGAAGATGACAATGTGATTTGTGAATATAATTCTCTCATAAATTAAAATGTTTTTAGATATAAGAGATGAAGTACTGCTGTTTGTGAGTTAAGATTAAATTCACATTATCCTCAGGTTCATAATGATAGATGACGTGGTGAAAACAAAACAAAACAAAACAAAAACAAAAATGAAATCCTAAGATTTTTAATCAGTGTGGTTGAACCTATAATGTTCGATGGATTTTGATTTTTCTGGTACAGACACAGATTCAGATGTGCCTTAACTCTTGCCTAGGTTGCAATATTATCTTCTAGTTGGTGATAACTCATAAATTTCATCAGTCTATCTGTTCTTTCTGTCACTTTTATCAAAGTAGTCATTCTAAAAATGTATTAAAAATAAGACAAAGCCATGCATGGTGGTAAATATCTTTAATTCTAACTCTCAGGAAGCTGAGCCAGGAGGATTGTGACTTTCAGGTGAGCCTGAACTATGTAATGCGACACTATCTCAATAAAATGAATAAAATAAAATAAAGAAGGAATACAGCTTCTTCAAAAAATAATATTTCAACATATATGAGCACTATCATGATTATCACAGTATATCATGGTTTTGATTGTGATGACTCCTAAATAAATGACTGTCCTTATAGATAAATGAGGACTCTGAAAATTTTTAATATAGTCTAAATTAGGATTTCTCTACATCATCATTTACCATTTAAGGTGAACAATTGTTTGTTATGTGTAGTGTGGAATCTTATGCAGCTCCTCTGACCACTGCCACTTCATGCTACCAGTGTGCATCTGGTTCCATATGAGGAAACCAGAGAATGCATTCAGATATTCCCAGTTGTCCTCTGGCCAAAAAAAAGGAAAGTTGTCTTCAAGTGAAAAAAAATTATCTAGACACAGCCTCTTTTTCAGAATAAGTTAATTCTTACACTTGATAACCTTACACATATTTGCTTCATTATTTCCAAATATTCATTACTTGCTCATTCCTTGATTTAATTTGGAGATAAATTTAAAATGTAGACTGTATACAACTCTATTTAAATTTTATCCCAGTTCTGAAATTAACTAGTTTTGTTACTTGTTACTATGGCCCTTCTCTGCTTTGGGTGCGTTTTGGCTTGAACATAACAATCACAGACAGCTTCCTGGTATGTTGGACTGGTTGCCACAGGGATCAGAGTCAGGTTTCTCTAAGTTTCCCATCTGATTGCAGCTTTTGCACTCTTACTTTTGACCAACCATGTCAACAAGCAAAGATGCGACCCTACTGCCAGAAAGCATGTGGGGAACCCCCTTTCCTGCCTATAAACTCTCATTAGGTGCCCTTTCCCCAAAGTAACATTTCTACAATGTCTGATTGCTGTGGAACCTGTCTCAGTGACTTCTCTTCTGACTTGAAACACCCAGTACCCAAAGTTAAAGGAGGAAAGAATTATTCTGGTTCACAGTTTGCAGATTTCAGTTCATACTTGGATTATTCCAAGGCAGTGTGACCGGCAGAGGAGCATGCAGAGAAGCAGCAGTCCATGTCAGCATGGCAGGGGGGAGAGAGACAGCAGGAGCAGGAGCAGCAGCAACAACAACAACAACAACAACAAAACAATGACAAGCCCACACTCTGTTCTGTTCTATCCAGGCTCCCAGGATTTGGAGAGGTGCCATCCATACCCAACATGGGGTTTCCCGTTATTCACACTCACACCCCTGCTAAACCAATCAGTGGACTAATATAGTAGCCACACGTCCACGTGAGATTTGGGGGGAGCAGCTAGATACACGGCATAGAAGCTGCCACAATTCCTCTTTTCTCGTAAGAGTGATACCTCAGTTCAGAAATTTACTTTGTTTTGTGCTCATGTGGGAGAGATGGCAGTAGTTGTGTTTGTTATCCAATGTGGAGTTTGTGACTGGGACAATTGTGTTAAATGAATTTGAGCACCAAATTATTTAAGAATAGAAGCATTACTGACCTGAGGTTTTACTGTACATGATTCAGTGAAAAGTTTTCCTATTTCTGTATCCCAGCATTATTGGAGACAAAAACAGGAAAATCACAAGTCTGAGCCTAGCTCGGGCAATTTGGTGACTTAGGGAGATTGTCTGAATGAAGAAAGGAAGGAAAGAAAGAAGGAAAAAGGAAGAGAAAGAAATAATAAAGAAAGAAGGAAAAAAAAGAAAGAAAGAGAGAGAGAGAAAGAAAGAAAGAAAGAAAGAAAGAAAGAAAGAAAGAAAGAAAGAAAGAAAGAAAGGGAAGGAGGGAGAGAGAGAGGAGGGGAGGGAAGGGGAGGGGAGGGGAGAGGAGAGGAGAGGACCTGGGTGTGTAGCTCTGTGTTAAGTGCTTGTTTTAATCCCTAGTACTAAAATAAAAAAATTTACTAAAATATAAGAAACAAACAATTTGCCTCCAATTCTGGATAATATCTTATTTTGTGCTATAAACCATTTTCATTTCATCAGTTTGTGTGAGCAGATGTGTCAGTTCTTCCCATCGTAATGAGGCTTCCTAGTTTTCCTGGAACTAATTCCCTTTTCCTTAGATTCATTTTATCTCTTCCTTACTTATGATCAATGGATATACTTATTTTAAATGGATTTATAGAAGGAACAGTTAGTTCTGTTAGTTCAGATCGTGATAGTTCTATAACTATCTGAAGGGTAATGGAAACCTTATAACTTTATATTCTGTTTTAAGCTTAAACCTGAAAGGTAAAGTGGGTATTAATAAAGAAAAAAATAAACTAGACAGGATATAGAAACAAAATCAACAAATAACAAAATCATATGTATATGACACATAAATTCAGTGTACATATGCAATTGGAGAAGATTCTGTTTTACATATTAATTTATCTGAATCAGTCTAACTCAACACTCCCCTCCGCTGCTTGCTCTTTATATGGTCAACTGTGCCTTATCTTTCAGTTAGTTGAAAAATCCTAAAGTTTTCTGTAACTACCCCACCACAGTACACCAGTTTCTACAAGTGTCATGTAAAAAATTTTTTAAAGAAAAAAAAAAAAAAGAAACAAGGACTCTACCATTTCATATAATGATTATCAATTAAGAAAAACAGGCTGTTGAAAGTGACAGATTTGCCTGCTTTATTTACCTTTTTGCAACTAATGCTTTAGAAAATTGCACACAGTTGATTCTTAAACAGTACCTGTTAAGTAAAGGGATAGAATGAATACAAGTTGTCATTTGCACTATTATTTATCAGCTATAATCTAGCAAGTCATAACTTTGCTAACCTGTGGTGCTGGGTATATCATGCTGCTCAGGTAGAAAGAAAACAATCCAGAAAACAACAAAGTCTTTCATATAAGTACATTTAGTTTACTGACTTAGCCAAGAATTTAACTGTTCAGTCCTAACAAAGGCCAAGAATACATGGACTCCAGGCCAAGATTTTGATGTGAATTTCTCTGTTATATCTGGAAACTAAACTGGAAAAGTTACCAAAATTCACTGTCAATAGGATTTTGGAGTCAAAATACATTTTTCACAAGAACAAAAATTGTTTATGTGCTTGAATTGTATTAAAATAAACACTGAAAATTAGCTTTGATTTTTGAGGACTATATCTTGCTTTTTTATGACAGTTGACACTAAAAGAATCAAAGCTTAATTTTAAACATAGGTTAGAACTAAAATTAAGTCTTTAGCTATGAATCACACTATATTTATTACTCATTTTAAGGAACTCATTTTGTTCTAATTATAATAATGTAGATTTACAAAAGCATGGGAAGCACATTATACTTTGAATTCAGTGTTTCATATGATCTGATATGGGAAATTATACAATTTAAAATATACTTTACGTTACAATAGTTTCAAGGCTCCATGAACATGATACAGTGATGGATTTCCCTTTTCAAGGAGAGATCAGCTAAAGTCCAGTTCATATTACACCATTTTCATTTCTGACCCTTTCTGTAGCTGTGGATACATGAAATCATGGTTTTGTTGAATTCATATCCTATTATGTTTTCTTGTACAATGTTTTGACCACCTCTGATTATATAGCTCAATTGGAGTGAAGAAAATTACCCAGTAATTTAGAAAAGAATTCCCTTTCAAAGCCTGCAGGAACCTGCTCTTCAATTTAGATAGAGATTTACGGAATTATGTTGTTTGTGTGAGTTCTAAATATTGTTTAGTGTTTTGACCCAGGGTAGTTTGATATATCATTCAACCAAATATGATTTTATGTCTGTTTCCTTTTCTTTCTCTCTGTGCTATGAATTCAGATGAACTCACAATATCTTCTCTGCCCTGAAGTTTTCATGTTTATTTCTCCACAGTTTTGTTATATATTTCCAGTATATGTACTCAAGCCGTAACTATAAAATCTTCACTGCAATTTTCCTTAAAATTAGTCATCAGACAAATGTATTCAAGTTTCTAAGACTTCTTGTAAAGTGTATTTCCATTATTCAGAAAAAAATGCATACACTAACATCTGTTTACTGAAAATGCCCAAAAGTGTTTGTAAAATAGAGCATTTCTGAGATCCACCTTTCTTTCTTTTATGTACTAAAATCAATTCATTGTAAGGTGCCTCACCATTGTTTAAAGTTGCTGTTGGGCATGTGTATAAATAATTTAATTACTACCTTTTTAATGCATTTGTCTATTTTGTGACACCCAGGGTTTTCTTTGCTTTTCCTTTGTTTTTTTCTGTTATTCAGTGCAGATATGTTAGATTCTCTAGGTCAAAAGTTGAGAATGATTTTGATTCTCTACATACTTACAGCAAATCTTCCACACAATAAAATCACATGTTGTGGCTTTTGCCATGCTCATATGATCAAACTTTAATGTGGAATGTTAGGTGATAAGTGTTTATTAATACCTGAAGTAGGTAGTCTGTCTAGTGAAAGCAACAGGCAGGTTCATGGGAAAAATAAAATATCCAAAAAAGCATGGAAGAATGTGTGAAGGGAGGCGGCTGACTCTCCATGAGGGCCCTGGGAAATACTTGATATAGAACTGAAAAGTGTTGGGGCTGGGGATTTAGCTCAGCAGCATAAGCGCCTGCCTTGCAAGCACGCACTCATGAGTTCAATCCCCGGTACCGATAAATAAATAAATAAATAAATAAATAAATAAATAAATAAAAACCTGAAAAGTGTCAAAGGGAAAAGGCTTTTTGCCAGGAGAACATAACATATATAAAGCCTCAAAAGCATGGACATGCATGATATACTTGGAGAACAAAGGGAATTTAATACTTTAGGATTCCAAGAATCACAAGGGGGGGTGAATATCAAATTTGAGAGAAACATCAAAATACAGATATATTATACTATTTTTGATGCTTTTCAATCTATGTACACAGAGTAAACCCAAACAAAATCTTTACATCTATTTATTTGCCATAAATAAATAGTGCTTATAATTACATTCTCACTTTCTGACTTGTTTTGTGTAACTTATCTTCTGTCAAGCCTGAACTATTTTAACTAAAACTTGAGGATAATAAAGTATTAATTTTTTAAAGTTTTCTTGAGAATTTGATATGCTTTGAAAGTTTCAAAATGTGAAACTAGCTTCGTAGTGGATGTCCTTCTTTCATGGACAGTTGGCTTCAGTGTCATTACCCAAACCTGTGGATGCTGAAGTGCCTTATACAAAATGACACAGTATTTGTGTACAACCCTTGCACACCCTCCTGTGTACTTTCAATCACCCTTACATTGTGAATAGTAACTAATACAATGTAAATTTTGTGCAAATAGTTGTTATATTGAATTAGGTGAATAATAAGAAAATTATCTGTCTATAGTTAATACAGGAATATTTGAAATAGTATATTTTCTTCTCATTGTTTGAATCCACAGATGAGGAATTCATGGATATGGAAGGCTGACATTATTCATTCATCTATTTATGAGTGTTTGAAAGCTTGGCAGGGGTAACGTATTTACTACCCATGGACATTGTGTCAGAGATCAAGACAGACAGATACAACTGCTTGTGCTGTGAAATACATGATAGTCTTTGCTATGACATTAAATCTTTGCTCTCTAAGAACTACAGAGAAAAGTGGGAAAAAAGAACAGGAACTATAAAGATAACAAGCAGGAATAACCTGGTCATAACACACACACACACACACACACACACACACACACACACGAGATGAGAAAGTGAGAAAGACTGGAAATTTGTTGAAAATCCTATGGAGTGGGACCTGAATTTTGTACATTTGATTCGTGCTATTTTATTTACTTATTATTATTATTATTATTATTATTTAATCTGTAAGGGTTCTTGGTTGAGAGAAGAGGGCTAGAAACACATACACTCCCATGTGCTTTGACTTCTCTTCTTGGTCCACTAACAACTTTTCCCTTCATTCCTTTTAATTGTTCACACATTTCACATACTGAGTGTTGAATAGAAAATACTTGATAGTGACTGTCTAAAAACACCACATCAAGGAAAAAATTAAAATAAAGTAAGCAACTTATAGATAGTGGAAAAAGTGGTAAAGTGTTCTGTGGGTGGGGTAAGTAGGAAAAAAGCAGCAGATGTGAGTTTGAATTTCCCTAATAAAATCTACTTACTGCTCTTTTTTAAGATTAAAATTGCAAAGGCTTGTTCATTTTCTCTGGTATATTTTAGTTTTTTATCTATTTTGTTAGATACTAATTAAAGGATAACTTGTAATTATCTTAAGTAACAAACACAACTGCTAAAAGTGTGACTTGAGAAAATGAATCTAATCTGTGGCATGGTTTCCCTTACTGATGTCTCCATACAGATTACCACTGATATTCTTAGCCTCTTGAGGTTTGCAGGTACTTCATATTTCCCAGTCATTTCCCTTACCTTTATAATTGGAATAAACTGAGTTACAAAGTTCCTTTAAAGTTCCTGCATTAAGCTTAATATACAATAATTCCCCGACAATTCTTTAATAGATACTATTTAGATTTTTTTTTTTTTTTTGGTACTGGGGATTGATCTCACAACATCGCACTTGCCAGGCAGGAGCTTAAGCCACTAAGCTAAATCCCCAGCCCTAATAGATGTTATTTAATTGTAATATTTATATAAGTGAACCATGTCTTTTATGGTTGAAAAAATAATTTTACCCATAGTCATTCAAAAGAGGATCTAGGCAATTCTCGAATGCAATCTTGCATATCTGAGACTTGGTAAAATATTCCAAAGACTTACTGAGTCTCTTTATTAGCTGAAAAAAAGGAAGAAATAAAAGAAATTTATGACGTGTGTCACTTCTGCCTTTAGTACATATTTTCTTCAATCCAATTTCAGCTTCAGTCATCTCCCTTTGATATTTGTACATGTGACACTTCTCAATTGCAGCAGATGAACTAAAAGAGTTAAGTCATTCAGAATTAATATCAGAAAAAAATATGAAGCATCTTAATTTTGTAGAGGTGTAGGTGAGTTAAATCTAAATTAAAAGGAATATTTAGAAACAAATTAATATATTCATCACCAATTAATTTGAAATCAGTTATCTTTGTCTCAGTCACATTTTTAATAATGGTCGGTCCATTTATTTATGATAGATATAGTAATACAAGATACAGTAATGTAAGCTATCATTAAAACTTTCTAGTAACCACATTAAAACATCAAACACCTAGTAACCACATTAAACATGATAATGCAAGATACTATTTAAACTTTCTAGTAGCCACATTAAAACATCAATATATTATTACTTGTAATAATATATTTAATTGAATATCTTCAATATAAAATATTATACGAAGTATTAATGAAATATTTTACATTATTTTTATTTTATATATTGAATGTGCTGTTTTATATTTTACACTTAGAGCTTATCTCAATGGAAATGCTGTTTTCATCAGCATAACTTGAACTTTCATAAGAATTAGACTTCAAAATTCTTTCATAAGAATTACATCTCAAAAGAATAAATTCACAGCCTAACCTGTATAGTTTTTCCAACAGCTGACTTAACTGCCCCCAAATAAATTTCTTTTAAGAGTCTTATGCACACAAAGAGTTCATCAGATTTAGAGGAATTTATGAATTTTAAACTTGAAACTATTAACTTCAAAACTATCCAGGTCCAAATTTAAAAAAAAAAAAATGAATGACTCTTGCATCCACTCACTATTTCAAACACAAAGTTTAACAGTATGCATAAAGTTGAAAGCAACACTAAATTTATCAATAACAAAATTTTTTTTGTTTTATGTTATAGTTTTGTATTCAATTTATACCATATTCTTATTTATAAAATAAAGTATTTAAGATAATGACTCATTATAAAATATACCAAATCAAAGCTGTTTTATGAAAAGATTTAATTCTTAAATAAAGTCTCTTTCCCATCCAGCTAAGTCAAAAATAAGCCATTCCATCTTGCAGATATAGAGTTAGTTCTTTAATTTTCTGCTTTATATCAATAAGAAAACAGAAAACATACTATAGTTTTTTTTTATTTAAAGAGGAAAAAAAAAGCATGTAAAGGGTAGAGATAATACAGAATTTCAGAAAAAAGATAAACAATAAGAAATCACTAATTGATAAATTACATATTGTCCTCTTAGAAATAGTTGTTCAAGTTACAAAATTAAAGCATACAAAGTAGGTCGTCAAACAGTGAGAGTGTAAACGGCTATGCATACATGAGTCTCGACATGTATTTCTATCCTTTCTGTATTAGAGGGAAAAACAAAACATAGCAAGACAAAACAAAACAAATTCCTATAAAAACATGAAACCAAAAAGTCATATAAAACCACAGTACAAGGTGATCTACAATGATTGCTGTATTGTTTCTTATTATATTCAATAGAATTGCCTATATCATCAGGCATAAATGAATTGCTGTTTACTCAATGTATTATAAGCATTACTTTCTTTCAAGAATATCTTGAATTTGAAATCACAATACAGTAGATCTTTATAAGGGTGTCAGGCCTTTCAAACAATGAACATTAGCAAAGAACAAGAGATTGTTTAATTAAGTATCCTTTTTTGTAATAATATACTAAACAATTTGACAAATATATACAGAATGTTTTTAACCAAATCTTTAAAAATCTGAACATATTCTTATTTTCAAAACATATAATAGTTTAGTGAAACACAAAAGCAGTTTCGCTTTCCTCCTATGAATTATAATAACTAGTATTTAACCCAATATAATTGCAGCACCATTCATCTTCACTGAAACAATGCAAGCAATTAAAAAATATATAGGAACATAAACTATTTTTGAGCCAAAGATTAAAATGCCATAATGTGTCTTAATAGCGTTACCACTCTGATTTTCACTCAATTAATCATGAATATTGTGAGAAATATTTTGTTTTCTTGCAGGCAAGTATTTGCTGAGCTAATTGAGGAACTTTCATTTCATGTTAAATATTTAAGAAATGCTTATTGTATCATGAATTAATTTAAAGTATTTCTTCTATTATTTATCTAAATTTATTTCTTTTTGTCCACAAACCCCAACATTTCTGTGGTTTGCCAATATTATAAGATGGAATTATTTTACATTGTTGTGTATTCATTTATAATTTTAGGAAACTATTAACTATAAACTAAATCTTTAATAGTCTCCGGGATGTTAGCTTTCTTTTACATTATAAACAAATGAAATTTACTTTCTACTCTATCATATTAAATTTAATTTGTCTTCCACTATGAAAGTTTGACATACTAGCTTTCAATCTTTGTTGTCATTTCACTGGTTTAAACATACTATACCACTTATATGGGATTTCTACACTAATTTTCAACACTGAAATGCTTTTTGTTTTGAATATAAAAATTTTGTTCATTTCAGTTGTAGTCGATAAAGTTTTACTTATCAGTAAAATAACACTTCAATTTAATTATCAATATGATTACACTAGTGCCACCGTAACTGCTGCTGCCTGCATAGAGCATTCAAGTAAACATAACACATTAGATAGATACATAGGAAAAGTCATTTTTACTGTCATTCTGTTGACACTAACAAGATTAGTGATGCATTTTGTGTAACATTTGAAATAACACAAACTTAACAAGTGCATGCAGTGCAGCCATAATATCTTACTGAAGCAGCAGGTAGAGTGAAATGGAATCTGGCAAAAAAACAGAGAAGTATGTTTGATAGAAAAATAAATTACATTGCTTTTATTTTTAATTTAAATGTAAATTAACTAAGATAAAATAAAATAAGGAGATGTAATTCTTCAGATAATACCTACATGTTTTAGTGTTTTCTGGCTACATGCAGCTCATGGTTAACTCTATGGAACTTTTCAGGTTAAAAACTTGTAGTTAAAAAAATAGACTCACTAATGTGGCCACAGGGGAATGTTTACAGGTGTATAGTCTTAAATATATAAAATTTTTTGCATCGCATGCACTTTTCTATGAAAAGAAATTATAACTATTTAGACTAAAGGAAAATCTGTAGTGTACAACATATGTTTGAAAAGCCAAGAAAGAAGGCACTCCTGTATTGAGAGGATTTTGTCAGCTGGGTGCTTTCAGAAGTTTAATATCTATTAGGGCAGCTTGAATTTAAAGAGAGAAAGAACATCATCTAACAATATAGAAGAAGTTGTAGCAATAATTATAAAAGACAGATTCTCTAGCTTTATCTATATTTAGTTTCAAATGTCTTTTCCTCAGTTATTGTTTTTTTATTTTTCATTTTTATTCATTACATTAAATGATTTAGTGGCTCACAAATCAACAATTTATTCACCAAAATAATCTTAAAACATGCCTTTCCTTTCATTTATTCCTATATAAAATAGAGTTCATGACTATATATATTCCTTAAAAATAAAAGAGTATTGGGAAAGAACTTGATGATCAGTACATATTCCAAAACCCATATAATGAATTAATGAATTTAAGCGTATAAATATTGATGTATGTATATATGATGTATGTAATAATGTATGTACATATATACAAATATGCTTTGTGTTTATGATTTTATACATTTATATAAATGTACCCGCAGAGAGTTGAGATGTGTAGACAGATTTAGGTATTTTGATTTTCATCCTAAGAAAAATGGAAAGCTATTAAAAGAGTTTTAAAATGGAACGTGAAGTTTATGAAACACGGAGTTATGTAGATATATTGGATTAAACCAGTGATAGTGCTAATCGTTTCACTCATAGATCATCCGTACAGAAAATAGCATAAAAATTGCTTCTATGTTTCTAGTAGGTTTACTATATCAACTTGATATTTTACCACTTCGACATATTTTTTTTACCGGTATCGTTAAAAGAAAAGAATCTTATTACTACTCTGCAAATAGCAACTGGGGCTGAAATTATCACTGTCCCTTCTTAATATGTATGGTTTATTTAAACACAAATTTTTATTTACTTACAATGTAACAATTATGTTCAGCATTGTATCATGCTACTAAATGAAAATATAATCAGAGTGATTGAGAAAAAAATTCATGTATTTGAAGCTAATTAGGATTACAATCCAGAAAAATATAGATTCAAAGTATGTTAAAAATGTACTCTGGGGTTTTTACAAAATGGTACCTGTACTTAACAGCTTTAAGCTTCAAGATGGTGATGATAGAAATGGTATCATTCATTAGTCTAGATCTCTCTTTGGTCTTGTAAATAGCAAAGTTGTCTTTTAGGAAAAGAACTGGGTACCTCCTTGTTCTCAGGTAGCTTGGAGAAATAGTTCCTTACACAGAAGTTTAGCAGTGATTAAGAAATAATATGTCAGAAACTTGCAGTTTGGACCAGTCCAAAGCTTCAGTTATGGATAGAGACTTTGTGGTAGGAGATTAGAACTTGGGCAGACCTGGCAAATAACTGGTCAGACTGTATCAAAAATCATACACACACACACACACACACACAGACACACACACACACACACACACACACAAGCACAGGACCCAAAATGATTCCTTGTTTCATGAGCACTGTACACTGTACAAATCAACAATTTTCAACCACTACAGATGTTAGGTTGAGTTTGATGTGATATTTTCAACTCCTCATTTGCATCTGAGGCTGTTTGTAGGACCAATCAGAAAAGTACTGCTTTCTACCCTTCCTTTATGTCTGACACAAAGCCAAGATATCTTTCAATAGGACAAGTTAAATCAGGGCCAGACCAAGTGAGATTTCAATAGAACAAATCATCCAATGCTTTATTTACATGACATGAAAGCCAATTCAGAAATTAGGAATACAAAAGACTTCTTTCTCTTAACCTTGGGGCCCATTGAGTCTGTTCACTGATCTGATCATATTGTAGACCATACATCTTTTCTGCTTTTTTTTGTGTGTCTTTTTCCAATTCAAGAAATCAAGAACCTGAAAAGAATCCCCACCAGACCACTTACATAGTAAGAGTATGAATAATAATGATGTTTCCGTACCATTTCAAGTGCCCCAGAAAAATCATACTCCACTGTGGTTGTTTTTCTTTGTCAGACTAATGTTAAAGTTAACATTCTGAATCCTTCACTACAGTTGAGTAATTTGGTTCTCCAATACCCAACTCCGAAAAAGTACTTGAGTTTATCCTCATTTTAGATATAATGAGCTGAAATATGAAGGGGTTAATTAATTTTCCTAATAGCAAAAAGAAAGTAAGAGTCAGAATTTAAATCTTGAAGCTCATTTTCCAAAGGATAAATTCATATGAGGCTTGTTCCATTACTTTAAACTCAACCTATCATCAAAATTTCTCATACCATAATATGTGTCTTATGATCCTAATTTAATACAGAAGCATCTTTCAAAATAAAAAAAATTAAGCAGTGATGCACAAGAAATGGCAGGCATAATTCGCTCACATATTAATGGCTGTGTCCATTTACTTGTGTGTAATTAAAAAGGGCATCTTTATCCTGGCACACATTTAACATTTTCAGCGATAGAAACCCATACTGTACATGTTTTCCTTACTCTTGCCTTATATGGGTAGCATTTTGCCATCTATAGGAAATGACATCAAGGTTGTAGTATGGTGATAAGTCCATGTCTCTTAAATTGCACAGTAAAGTCAAGCAGTAGACAATGTCATAAACTACCTCAAGGTTTATTTAAACAATCCATAGCTCAAGATATAAGCCAGCTGGTAAAATCAACCATCAGATGAGAATGGGAAAGAATGCATCTCTTTTAAAATGATCATGATAAAGCCTAGGGCTTGACAATAATTTAAAATGGACTGTTCTATGAATAACACCTTAAAATTTTCCCTGTTGTGCTTCAGGAAAGACCAAAGAGACTAAACTAAAAAAAAAATCATTACAAGTAGGATGACATTAAACTTAGTCATTAACTGCAGTTAACTACAGACTAATTGTTTTAGAATTACTGAAGGATTCTGTGCCAGTTGAAAAATAGTCTACAAGGTCACAAGGTTGTAACTTGCACTTGTGTTCTCTCTTCTTTGAGCTTTTTCATCATTTTTTTCAAAGACCAATTCATAAAAATTCATTAACAGCTATAGCAGAAAACTGGAACTGAACAAAACTTTGTTTAAATCTTGGCAATTTTGCATGCACAATTGTGTTTCCTTGAACTCATGAGTTAGTCCTTTAATTCCCTCCAACCTCCAAAGAGAGAATGATGAAAAGCAACTGTTAAAAGTCACGTAGGCTAAATGCGATAATGCATTTTAAAATGACTGTGGCACAATAGTGTTAACTGATAAATGATTGAATGATTGCATATGTTTCTTCTATGCCTTTCATAACCATGTACTTTGAAGTACAGAAATTTGGAGAATAATAAAGGAAAGAAAAACTTTAGTAAAACCTGGAAAAGCTTGCATTCATTTCATTTTTCTTAAGCATTTCTGTTTTAAATTCCATGTTATGAAAATTTAAGTAGCATTATTATGACCATTTCAGTAGAACAATATTATGTTTGAATGTGGCTTGTCATACTCAAGTACTTAATTCAGATGAGATTTATCTGACCCAAATCTTCTGTATGTAATTGGTAGGTTGAATAAAGAGTCCAAATAATCAGACTTTATAAATGAGGAGGAATCTATTTTGATTCCTTCTCATTAAATTAGAAATACTATATTGCTTTCCTGAGACATAATAAAAGGATACCTTTTACAAGCAATGAGACATTTAACCCTTATCCAACTGCTAACGTTATAGACTGAGATAAAATTTAGTTGTACTTAGAATATATCAGAACTGACTAAAATTAGGAAAGTGTATCAAAAGACAAAGAGTAAATATTTTGTTCTTTTTAAACTCATTAATACGGTCTTTAGCTTTTCCTTTCATATCAAATACATCTTGGCAGTAATATAGGCATTTTGTTGATCCAGAAGCCCACAAAATTATAATTATATATCTTATCACCCACTAAAATTCTTCTACTAATATATAAAAATACTGAAGTAAGATCAGGACACTGATAAGAAAGTAGAAATTTAGAACCCAGTTTTTCCAGTGTCCCAATTGATGTTTGACTGGTCCAGAATACCTTACAAAGTGCAGAGTTTGTTGGCATTAGGACTCCGTGTTAACCATAAAGCAATTCTGTTCCTTTTTAAAGCTACTAAATGAACAAAGGGAGCATCCTGTATGACTTCCCCATGAGGTCTCACTTCAGCCTCCTATTTAATGACTTTCAAAGATGCTCCTCTGCTTGCTTCTCTCCAGAGGAACTACAACTACATGGAAGGCTGTCAATAGCGAGTTTATCACCAGTTGGACAACTATTTTGCTCTTGACCTAGCCAAGAATATGGGTGGTCAAATAACAATTCATTTATCAAAAACATGATTCAATTTGCTGAATTCACTTTAGTTAAGATGGATGTTTAAGAGGCCCCTTTTCCTCTATCACTTTTGTCGTTGTTTCTTTTGTTCCTTTCTTTTGGTTTCCCATTTGCTTCAGCATAAGGTTGCCTCATTCTGGAGAGCTTTCCAAGGTTCTTTGTTTCAACATGTAAGATCGATCAAAAGGGTTATCTATTGCAGACTTATTGGATTTTATAAAAATAGATACTTCTTCTCCTACTGGAATCTTGTATTTTATAAGCATTAAGGATTAATTATGTTGAGTATTTGTAAATATTATGTCATGTGTTAAGTTCATTCCCTAAAATGTGTTTATTTTAACCGGGTTTTCCTGAATTATATATATGTGTATTTGGTATTCTTCCATTTCAGAACCAATTTAGCTATGTATATTTTCTTATGTTCATTTTTCTTGATACTCTGGCATTTGTGGTCTCTCTCACTGGTAAGAGACTGCCCATTCCAGGGTTAGGCAGATTTAAGAAATATAAAAAGTTTCAATAGGAAAATGTCTTTTACATACAAATTAAACCATAGTTACAACAGCTCTCTTTGTTTAACTCATGCATCAAACCAACATTACTCCTGCTCTAACCCAGCTCAAGCTCAGGCACTAGACATCTGGAAGCTATGCTTGTAGTCTAAAGTATGAGTATTCATACTGTCAAATTCTGTCTTCTGACCTGGCTTGTCTATCCTGTAGAAACCACAATAAAAGTTTTGGTCTAGTCTTTCCTCTCTTGCTTTTTCTTTTGACTACAACTTGCGCTTCCTCTGTCCTTACAAAAAGTATGACATGTCCTCTATCTTCTTAGAATATATCAGTATCAATGGCATTCATCTGACTATATCACTACTCAGTCAAGACCCAGACATAGAAGATGTGAACATATGAAAAAAGAAAAATATCAAGTAACTTGGTTTCTTTCTCATGTAGAGGAGAAAATACCAAAAACCAACAACTCCAAAGAAGAGAGATTGTTTTGACTGATATTTTTAGTCCATGGGTCCAGCTGGCTGCAAGACAGAGAGGTGTGGCAGCAGAAAAGGTATTAAACCTGTGACATGCAGAAAGCAGAAAGTGAAAGGTAGAGCTGAGGATGAAGATAAACTTTTCCAGGTCATTTTCCCAGTGATCTGTATCATCTAATGAAGTCCCTAGCTCCTAATACCCATTCAACTATGAAATATCAATGGATTAATCCATGAGTGTAATACCTTCATGATTCAGTCACCTTCTAAAATATATGAGAAATTGAGGGACCACTTTACAATTTGTATTTATGACCCCAAATACATCACATTATATAAAATGCACAACTTAAAAGTTGTCAATGCTTTAACACTTCCTCTGAGACTCAAGGCAGCATTTTAGCTGTGAGGATTTATAAAATTCAAAAGAAAAGTTTAATACTTCCAATGGCAGAGTAAATATTCCCATTCCCAAAGTGAGAAATAAGGAGAGCAGCATTTTAGCTGTGAGGATTTATAAAATTCAAAAGAAAAGTTTAATACTTCCAATGGCAGAGTAAATATTCCCATTCCCAAAGTGAGAAATAAGGAGAATAGAACACAGTGGATTTAAAGGAAGATTAAACTTCACCAGGGCAAACATAAAGTCCTGTAGCTCTTTGTCCAGCAAGTGGTAATAGCTCCTCCCCTACATCACTGAAAATTGCAACCATCATAATCTCACTTGGAATAGCTGTGCTTACTGCCTGTGACTGTACTTATCAGATGCTCTGTTATTCTGGCATCTCAAACTTCCTTGGATCTTCACTTCATTTCCCAATAGTCTGTTAACTCGACACTCCTCTTTCATGGGTATACTACATAGCTTCCTAGACTTTCTTCTGGAATTTGAGTGGAAGCCTTCCTGACCGTATAACTCTTGCATTCTACATGCCTATAAAATTGACATCATGAAAATGATAACAAAATTTAATGCCAGCCAATAGTAACAGCAACACTTGTAACATGACTGTAGTGACTTCTGAGTTCATGAGATATTGACCATGGTGAAAATAATTCTGGTGATCAATTCTCTAGTGTGTCCTTCTGGAGCATGGGACCCAGATATCTCCCCTCAGGAGAAAACTTTGTACTTTTAAAAGTGTGATATGTAGGAATTTGCTGATTCCTTTTGAAACCTACTTTTCTATTGTCTTAATGTAAAGTAGGATTCTTTTAAATGGTAATTTTTCAACAACCAAGCTATTCACAATGGCCAGAAAGCAGAGAGCACAGTGTGGAATTGTGGAGTAACATTCACTCTTCCTGATCATATCCACAATATTCCTTTAAAATAGTTTTCTCTCCTAATAGCACATTCAGCTATGAACTCATCACTGAATAAATCCACTAATGAGTATAATACTCCCATTATCTAGTCATATTCCAAAGCATATGAGAATTTCAAGGAATATCTTAACTTTAAACCATCAAATTAAAATAGAAAAGCTATAGTCCTACTAAGCACATGAAACTACAACATCAAAATACATAATCTCTATTTCCAAAATAGCCATCATCAGACACTCCAACTTCTAGTGCTAAAACTTCATGGAAGTGCATTGGTCTATACCTTTTCCATCTCAAATTCTAGAAGAAGGTTATATTCATATGTCTGTTATGACTTGGATCTTAAATGTTTCACAGAAGTTCATATTTTGAATACTTGGTCATCTTACTGTGGCACTATAGATACATAAAAAAAAAATAAGGAGATGAGGAAAAATGGACAAAAGGTAGGTCTTTGGAATAAGACCCTTCTCACTCCTATTTTTTTGCTTCTGAGCCATCTTGAGATGAGCAACTTTACCATTATGAGCCCTGCACAACACTCTGGGTTTTCAAAGACCCAAAAGCAATGAACAAGTTGAATACAGACTGAAACCTCTATAATCATGAGCCAAAACAAAAATTTCTTCCTTTTAATTTGTTTATTTCTGAAATTCTCTCATCGCAGTAAAAAACTGACTGACATAATGTCTGACACAGTGATCGAGTGATCATTCTTTCTTCAGGTTAATTATCCTGTGAAATCTAAGCTGTTCTTGGTCATCTGTCATTCTTCAACCCATATGTGTCCCACCCCCTTCCTCTTGATATATGTGATTTGCAAATAACATTGAGAATTATTTCCATGCCAAATATAATGTAAAATGTGCTGTGTTAATATTGTTATGCATTGAAAAAATGTTTTGATTAAACACATTATATAAACAAAGATTATAATTGAAAAATTTCTGTGTCCTAGTAATGTTTGCTTGTAGATATTGTTTAATTTCTTCTTTAATTTCCTCTGTGACCCACTGATTGCTCAGGAGTGTATTATTCAGTTTCCATGTGTTTGTGGGGTTTTCGAAGTTTCTTTTATGATTAATTTCTAGTTTCATGGTGCTATGAACCAATAACATGCATGGGATAATTTCAACTCTTTTTCATTTACTTAAGCATGTTCTGTGGGCTAGTATATGGTCTGTTTTAGAGAATGTTCCATGTGCTGCTGAGAAGAAATTATATTCTGATGTTGTTGGGTGGAACATTCTGTATACATCTATCAAGTCCATTTGTGCACAGGTGTGATTCAGTTCTGTTATTTCTTTGCTGATTTTCTGTCTGGTGCATCTGTCCCTTTGTGTCAATGGCATGTTAAGATTTCCTGTTATAATTCTGTTTTGCTTATTTGATTTTTCATTCCTGTTAATACTTATTTTGTATAGCTGGGTGCTCCTGAATTTGGTGCATATATATTTAAGATTGTTATCACTTCCTCTTGAAGTTTTCCCCAAACTGGTATGTAGTGACCTTCTTTATCTCTTTAGATAATTCTTGGTTTGAAGCTCACATTGTCTGCAAACAGAATAGCTACCCCTGCTTTTTGGGGGGTTTCTGTTGCATGAAGTATTGTTTTCCATTCTTTGACTTTCAGTCTATGGGTTTCCTTTTGGGTTAGATGGGTTTCTTGTAGACAGCATGTTTAGATGTTGTTTCTTGATACATTCTGCCAGTCTGTTTTTTTTTTTTTTTTTTAAATTGGTGAATTGAGGCCATTTACATTACTGATTATAACTGTTACATATTGGTTTATTGTTGACATGTTATCTTTCTGTTTATTCTTTACCTTTCCATTCTGTTTAATTGTTTGCCTTGCTTAGTGGTTTTTTTCCTATGTCTATTTAGAATGTCTTTTAGTATTCTTTGCAGGGTTGGTTTGGTGATCATGAAGTTCTTTAGCTGTTCTTTGTCATAGAAGTATCTTATTTCTCCATTCATTTAAAATTTTTTTTATTTAAAGAGAAAAGAACAGAAAAAGGTAGAAATATTACAGAATTTCAAAAAAAAGGATAAACTCTAAGAGACCACTGGTTGGTAATTAAATATTGTCCTTTTAGAAATAGTTGTTCAGTTTTATTTTTATTACTATTATTATTTACTGATATACTCAATTATACTGCTATATTCAATTATGCCTGATGATGTAGACATTCTATTGAAGATAATAAGAAACAACACAGTAATCATTGTATATCACCTTGTACTATGGTTTTATATGACTTTTTGGTTTCATGTTTTTATAGGAATTTGTTTTGTTTTGTCTTGCTAAGTTTTGTTCTTCCCTCTAAAACAGATAGTATAGAAATACATGCAGAGATTCATGCATGCATAGCTGTTTATACTCTCACTATTTGACTATCTACTTTGTATGCTTTAATTTTGTAACTTGAGCAAATATTTTTAAGAGGACAATATGTAATTAATCAATTAGTGATTTCTTATTGTTTATCTTTTTTTTGGAATTCTGTGCTACCTCTAACCATTACATGTTTTTGCTTCTCTTTAAATTAAAAAAATGAGTCTTTGATACAAAGTAGACACTCAAGCAGTGAGACTGCAAACAGATCTGCTCAACAATCCAACAAGAAAACAGAAGTATGGTTATCAATCCTACGCACTTAAATATTCATGCAGTTATATCTTTTATAGCACTTCCTATTTCCTCTCTTTATTACAACAGCAATTATGCATTTTTAAAAATTTTTATTTAAAGAGAAAAAATTTATTTAAAAAAAAGAAAGAAGGGTAGCAACAATACAGAACTCTAAAAGAAAAAAGCAAAAAAGAGAAAAAACACTAAGAAATCACTTGTTTACATATTACATATTGTCATCTTGGATGTAGTTGTTCAAATTACAAAATTAAAGAATACATAGTAGACATTCAAGCAGTGAGACTGCAACAGTCCTGTTCTAAGATCCAACAAAGACTCAGCAATATGATCATCTATTTTACACACTCAAACATAAAAGCAGTTATATCCATTAGAGCACTTTCTTTTTGTCTCTTTTTTACAATAGCAATTACACATTTTGGGTTTTATTACTCTTATAGTTCTTATCACTTTTTACACTAGAGACATAAAGTGATATTTATCAATATGATTCTTATTTATTTCACTAATGAAGATATTCTAAAGTTGTCTCCATTTAGCTATGAAGGCCTCAAGATTTCCATTATGTAAAAATTCCACATCATTTTCATCCACTCTGAGGTTGATGGGTATCTTGGTTGTTTCCAAGATTTAGCTATCACAAATTGTGCAGCTATGAACATGAATTCACATATAGCACTGTGATATGAACTTGTCAGTTCTTCTGAGAAAATTCCAAGGAGGGGAATAGCTGAATTGAATGGAACTTCCAATCCTAGTCTTCTGAGAATTCTCCAAATGCATATCCATAGTGGTTGCACCATTCTACATTCCCACCAACAGTGGAGCAGTGTTCCTTTTCCCCCGCAGCCTCAGCAACATTGTTATCAGTTGATTTCTTGATGTCAACTATTCTTTCTGTAGTGAGGTGAAATCTCAATGTTGTTTTAATTTGCATTTCTCGAATGACCAGTGATGCTGAACATTTCTTCATGTATTTATTTGCCATTTAAATATCTTTCTCTGAGAACTGTGTGTTCATATCAGATGCTCATTTTTGGACAGGGTCTTTGAATTTGGGGGGGTTTAATGTTTTTCAATTCTTTATATGTTCTAGATATAAGTCCTTTGTCTGAGGGACTGCTGGCTAACATTCTTACCCACTTGGTGGGTTTTCTTTTCACTCTGTTGGTGATTTCCTTTGAAGTGCAGAAACTTTTCAATAATATGAGATCCCAGTTGTTGATTCTTTGAAGTGTTTCCCGTGAAGTTTGCATTTTGTTCATAAATTTTCTGCCTACCCCTATGTCTCCAAGACTTCTACCTAATTGTCTTCCAGTAGATTTAGTGTTTCTGTTTTAATATTTAGGTCTTTCATCCATTTAGACTTTAGTTTTGTGCATGGTGATAGGCTTGATCTAGTTTCAGTCTTTGGCATGTGGAGAGCCAATTTTTCCAACACCATTTATTAAAGAGACTATCCTTCATCCAGTGGACATATTTAGCCCCTTTGTCAAATATTGGGTGCCTGCATGTCTTGGCAGTTGTGCTTGCATCTTTTAATCTGCTCCATTGATCTTCAGGTCTATTTCTTTGCCAGTACCATGCTGATTTTATCACTGTGGCTTTGTAGTATAGATTCGAGTCAGGAATTGAGATGCCTCCTGCTTTGCCTTTGTTGCCCAGAATAGCCTTTGCTATTCTAGGTTTCTTCTGTTTCCAAATGATTTTAGGAGTGTTTTCTCTAGATCTGTGAGGTATGTCAATGGCATTTTGATTGGGATTGCATTAAATCTGTATAACAGTTTTGGGAGTATGGCCATTTTCACAATGTTGGTTCTTCCTAGCCAAGAGCAAGGAATATTCTTTCATTTTCTAATATCCACTTCAATCTCCTTTTTCAGTATAGCATAATTTTTAGCATATAGGTATTTTACATTTTTTAGTTAGGTTGATTCCTAAGTATTTCATGTTTTTAGATGTTATTGTAAAGGGTGAAATTTCCATAATTTCTCTCTCTGTGAGGTTTTCTTTGTGTACAGGAATGCTATTGATTTTTGAGCATTGCTTTTGTATCCAACTACACTGCTGACTGTGTTTATTACCCCTAGCAATCTTTAATGGAGTTTTTCGGGTCTTCTGTGTAGAGTATCATGTCATCTGCAAATAGTGATAATTTAACTTCTTCCTTTCTTTTATTTATTCTTTTTATTCCTCTCTCTTGTCTGATTGCAGAACTATATTGAAAAAGTGTGGTGACAGTGGACATCCTTGTCTTGTTCCTGATTTTAAAGTGAAAGTTTTCAGGTTTTGTCCGTTTAGTATAATGTTGGCTGTTGGTTTGTCATAGATGGCCTTTTTAAGGTTGAGGTAGCCACCATGTATTCCGAGTTTCTGACGGGTTTTTATAATGAACTTGTGTTAGACTTTGTCGAAAGCTTTTTCTGTATCTATTGAAATGACCATCTGGTTTTTGTTTTTGGCTCTGTTGATGTGGTGTATTACATTTATTGATTTGCATATGTTAAACCATTCCTGCATTCCTGGAATGAACCCCACTTGGTCATGATGTATAGTCTTCTTGATGATTTGCTGCATTCTATTTGCCAGTATTTTATTAAGAAACTTTGCATTAATGTTCATTAGTGAGATTGTCCTGTAGTTCTCCTTTTTGGTTAGATCTTTCTCTGGTTTTGGTATCAGAGTAATACTTGCCTCCAGGAGTGATTTAGGGAGGATTGCTTTCTTCTCAATTTCATTGAAAAGTTTAAGGAGTATTGGCATCAAATCTTGTCTAAATTTCTTGTAGAATTCAGTTGTGAATCCGTCAGGACTTGTGGGCTTTTCTTTGTTGGTAAGTTTTTAATTACATTTTCAATTTCAATAGCTGATATTGGGTTACTCAAAATTGCTATATCTTCTTACTTGAGCTTTGGTAGTTCATATGTTTCTAGAAATCTGTCCACTTTCTCTGTGTTTTCCACTCTATGTGAGCAGAGGTTTTCAAAGTAAGTATTCATGCTCTTTTGAATTTCCATGTGATCTGTAGTAATTTCCCCCTTTTCAGTTATTATTGCATGAATTTGAATTTTCCTTTCTTTCTCTTGATAAGGTTAGCTAGGGGTTTGTCAATTTTTTTTTAAATTCTCTCAAAAAACCAGCTTTTTGATTCCTTAATTCTTTGTATTTTTTTTTTTTAGTTTCAATTGCATTGATTTCTGCTCTAATCCTTACAATTTCCTTTCTTCTATGAGTGTTGGGTTTAGCTTGCTCTTCTTTTTCTAGAAGCTTGAGATGGAGCATTAGGTTGTTTATTTGTGCTCTTTCTGTTTTCTTGATATGACAATTTATTGCTATATATTTCCCTCCTAAGACTACTTTCATTGCATCCCACAGATTATAGTATATTGTTTCTATATTTTCGTTGAATTGTAGGTATTGTTTTATTTCTTCTTTAATTTCATCTGTAGCCCACTGGTTGTTCAGAAGGTTGTTATTTAGTTTCCATGTATTTATGTAGGTTTTGCAATTTCTTTTGCCATTAATTTCCAATTTCAGTGCATTATGGTCAGATATTATGCATGGTATGATTTCAATACCTTTGCATTTACTTAAGAATGTTTTATGGGATAATATATGGTCTATTTTGGAGAATATCCCATGTGTTGCTGAGAAGAATGTGTATTCTTATGTGGTTTGGTGGGACACTCTGTAAACATCTACTAAGTGCAGGTTTGATTCAGTTCTGTTATTTCTTTGATGACTTTTTGTCTAGTTGATCTATCTCTTTGTGACAATGGGCTGTAAAGGTCCCCTGTTATAATTGTGCTTTTGTGTATTTGGGTTTTCACATCCATTATTATCTGTCTTACATAGTTGGGCACTCCTGTATTTGGTGCATATATATTTATAATTGTTAGTTTTTCCTCTTGAATTTTTCCACTAATGAGTATGTAGTGACCTTCTTTATCTCTTTTAATCATTTATTTGTAGTTCATATTGTCTACAATTAGAACAGTTACCCCTGCTTTTTTCTGGGTTCCTGTTGCATGGAATATGTTTTCCATCCTTTGACTTTTAATCTATGAATCTCCTTTTGGGTCAGATGTGTTTCTTGTATAGAGAATATTGTGGGATCATGTTTCTTGATCCATTCTGTCAGTCTATTTATTTTTATAGGTGAATTGAGACCATTCACATTTAAGGATATCACTGATATATACTGGCTTGACTTTGCCATGTTATGTTCCAGTTGTTTGCTTTCTGCTTTTCCACTTATTTAATTTGTTATCCTAACTGGTGGTTTCTTTCTGTGTTGTTTTGGGGATTGTGGTCATTGTTATTCTCTGTGTAGTATGTCTTTCAGTACTCTTTCTAGGGTTAGTTTGGTGGACTTGAATTTCTTCAGTTGTTCTTTGTCATGAAAATATGTTGTTTCTCCATTAAATTTGAGTGAAAGTTTTCTGGGTACATCAGTCTGGGTTGAAAGTTGTTTTCTTTCAGGGCTTGAAATACCTGACTCCAAGCTCTTCTTGACTTGAGGGTTTTTGATGAAAACTCTGCAGTGAATCTAATGGGCTTTCCTTGGTAGGTGAGTTGTGACTTTTCTCTAACAACTTTTAATATTCTGGTTTTATGCTGCATGTCTGAGATCTTAATTATTATGTGTCTGGGTGTGGCTTTATGCTGATTGTGACTGTTTGGCATTCTATAGGCCTCACTTATCTGCATATCAGATTCTTTTCCATTTTGTGAAATTTTCTTCAATTA
Source organism: Hydrochoerus hydrochaeris (assembly GCA_004027455.1). Taxonomy (NCBI): domain Eukaryota; kingdom Metazoa; phylum Chordata; class Mammalia; order Rodentia; family Hydrochaeridae; genus Hydrochoerus; species Hydrochoerus hydrochaeris. The sequence continues at coordinate 15,495 of PVLA01005271.1, read as the reverse complement.
GTTCTGTGAATATTTTGGTTACATCATTTGCATTGACTCCTGCCTCTTCACTGATGCCTATCAATCTTATATTTCTTCTTTTGGCATTATCTTGAAACTGTTGGATTATCACTTCATGCTGCTCTGTTATTTTTGAAAGTTCTATCCTTTCATGATCACTAATTTTGATCCTGTCCTCAAGGTCCGAAATCCTATCCTAAGCTTCATTTAAGCAGTTTTGCAAGCTTTGAATAGAATTTTTTGTTTCTTGGATGTCTCTTTGAGTTTGTTGCCTGAATTCTGCATGTTTTCTATGTTGTTCATTCAAGGTTTTATTCAGTTTCCCATGCTCCTATACTTTTTTCTTGATTTCTTCTTAAGCTGCACTCAGCAACTCCTTTACTAAGGTTGTTATTTCTGTCTTTATGTGGGAGAGTAATTCTGATTTGATTTCCTCTATAGCCTTATGGAGTTGTTTTTTTATTTTGCTCACTACCTTTGCAGAGGTTCCCAGTGTGTTACTTTTGGGGTCCTCTATTTCAATATCTCCTGCACTTGCTTCTGGTGGACTAGATGTTTGAGACTGCATTTTGCTTTTTTTGTTTTGCCATTTTCACTCTGCCTGATGTTTTCTTTGTGTAGGAGAGGGTTACCCACACTCTCTTCAGACTCACCAAGGTCTTACAGTTAGTTGGAGGAGGATTTACTACTGGCCCTGATTTTCCATTGTACACCTCTATTTTAGGGGCATACTCACCACACTGGCACAGTTAATCCACTCTAGTCCAAGGTTCACTGCCTGGGAGTAAAGTTCCAAGTTTATTCCATGCATTGGGATTCTGCCAGAGTGCATGTTCAGGGCCCAAGGCTGGAATCTGGGTCCTGCTCACTGCTTGGCTGTTGCTTGGCATGGCCAGGTTGGGCCCCTGTCCCTGTGTGCAGCCCAGGGGTTGTGGGATGCAGCACATGGTCTTATCACCTGGGAGCAGGCTCAAAATCCTTTTCTGTGTGCTGGGATTCTGCCAGAGCATGGGGTCAGGGCCCAAAGCTGGAATCTGAGACCTGCTAGCTGCTGGGCAGTCACTGGGCATGACCTGCTATGGTCCCATCCCTGTGTGCAGCCCAGTGTGGTCTGAGGTGCATTGTGTGGTCTTACTGCCTGTGAGCAGGCTCAAAGTCTTCCTCTGTGTTCTGTTTTTTTCCTATGTGTATCTAGAATTTCTTTCAGTATTCTTTGCAGGGTTGCTTTGGTGATCATGAAGTTCTTCAGCTGTTCTTTATCATGGAAGTATCTTATTTCTCCATTCATTTTGAAGGACAGTTTTGCAGGGTACATCAGTCTGGGTTGGAAGTTGTTTTCCTTTAGGATTTGAAATACTTCACTCCATGCTCTTCTTGACTTCATTGTTTGTGTTGAGAAGTTTGCTGTGATTATGATAGGTTTTCCTTTATAGGTGATCAATCTGTCTTTTCTCTCTAACAGCTTTTAATATTCTGTTCTTATGTTGAGTTTCTGGAATGTTGATTGTTATATGTCTGGGAGTAGTTTTATTTTGGTTACAGCTATTAGGAGTTCTATATGCTTCACTGATCTGTATGTCAGTTTCCATTCTCATGTTTGGGAAATTTTCAGCTACTACTTCTGTAAATAGCCTCTTGATATCATTTGTGTTGTCCTCTACTTTTTCATTTATCCCTATCAATCTTATGTTGTTTTTCTTTGCATCATCTTTCAGCTGTTGAATTTTTATTTCCCAATTCCATGTTATTTTTAAAAGATATTTCATTTCCTCTTCACTATCTACAATCTTGTCTTTGAGGCCTGGAATTATATCTTCATTTTTGTTGAGGCAGTTTTGCCAGCTTTCAATAGAATGTTTGATTTCCTGTATATCTCTTTGAATCTGCTTTATGCATTCTCTTTGTTTCTTATATTGTTCAATCAAGGTTTCCATCTTCTTGCATTGTTCCTCTAATTTTTAAAATATGTTTTCTTTAGATGTGTTCAGCATTTATTTCATTGCATTTATCATTTCTTCTTTTACCTGGAAGATTATTTTTGATTTGCATTCTTTTATAGCTTCCCAGAGTTGTTTCTTTATTTCATTTGTTATCATTTCAGGCATTTTAGGTGTATGGCTTATATTTTCATCTATGTGTATATCTCCTAGGCTTGCTTGGGATGGACTGGAGGTTTGAGATTGCATTTTGGTCTTTCATTTTGTCATTTTCCTGTATTTCTGGGTTTTGAGTAATTCCCCAAGCTTCCCATGGGCATGCTGGAAATCATCCTGGACTGAAAGGAGGTGGCTAGACATGGCCCAGTCAGGCCCACAGGACCTCCTGTGCCTTCTCTGATTGTTTAGGAAGCTGGGTGGGGTCCTAACTGCTGAGAGTAATGGTCCAAAGCTCTCCCCAAGTGCAGAAGCACTGGGAATCACCTCCTGTGTCCTGGTAATGTAACCATCCTGACAATGTAGTTCCACACTTTACTCACATATTTGTGTTGATGCTATTGAAAACAAATTAATGTGCTACCAGTCATGTAAAAACATAGCTCTACAAAATAATGCATGTTACAAAATACTGAAAATAATAATATTTAACATATTACTGGTTTATGTATTTGCTATATTATAATTTTGATTGCTATTTTAGAATGTACATTTTTATTTTTATTAAAAAACTTTATTACAAATGATATACTGTTACACAAATTTCAAGTCAGTGATTGATCTATATAATGTCTAGGTTCTTATAACTATGTGTGTTCCACTATGTGTGAATGATGATGAAATTGCCTAATTGTGCTTTATGAAAATATGTTGTTGCTTGTAAGCAAAGCATGTTTGTATGTTATAATTCTCAAATACAAATCTTTGATGATGCATTGTAGAACTCAATTTAAAAAATATTATGTGCACATGGAGGGCTTGTAACCATTTATAAAATGATTTTATATGTGTACAAACAGAGGAAAATTTTTAAATTAGAATCTGAAAGTGCCATGCACACTTATTTATTTATTTTCATTACTGTGTGTGTGGGGTGTCAAACCCAGGGTCTTGCATCTGATATGGAAGGGCTATTTTACTCTACTTTTGAGATAGGTGCTTATCAAATTGTTCAGTTTGGTTATAAACTTGCAGTCCTCTTATTTTGGCCTCTCCAGTAGTCAGGATTGCCACCAAGGCTGCCTTAATTTACTTTGTGATATATGTCTAAAATGCATGAAACCCAGAGCTATGCAGTTTCCTAACAACTAAGCATCTACTTTATACTAATTGATTAACCCTTGGAAGCAGGATCAGCAGTGATAGTGGAAAAGTTCTGGCCTGTGCGGGATTCAAACACCATGATTTGCCTCATATACCTCTGCCAGCAAAGGGGAAATGCTGAAGGGAGAAGTGTCCCAAGCATAAAGATGTTATGCCATGAGAACAGGCTCATCTAAGAGTTAGCCTGGTACAGAGTTACTGAGACATGGGAAAAAGCAGATTGCTGATTTGAGGCTTGTTAACAAGAATCTTCTGTAGAGACTCAGAAGATCATGGTCCACAACTAATGAATATTGTAGCAGGGAAATGGCATGACAGGTTCTTTCTTATTCCAACTGAGCCTGTTTCTGCAAGAACAAAAAGTCGTTTGTGTAAAGATATTGAGAGAAGCACAGTTTGGACATGCTTTTCAGTGCACCAGAGTTCAATGGCCACTGTGGAATTGAATCCTTACACCAAAGCCAGATGGTTGCAGGGGAGAAAAAAAGACAGAATATGTCACTCTGTCACCAAAAAAGACTTGGCAAAATTCATTCTAAAGAGAAGATATAAATTTTCAGTAAGTCACAAACCATAGCTTTTTTATTTAGGAATAAAATTGGTTTAGTGAAATACTGATCAATCTAAAAGTCATTGAACCAAACAGACTTTTGTATTCATAAACAAATCATTATTAAATGAAGTATATTTTTGAAAAATGGCTTACTTTTAGCATCTAACATTTTTGGCATTTTGAAGTTTTTTCTTTTGCTTTGTTTTGTTTACAGTTGAAATAGTCTATGTACAAATGTATGTAAATGTACATAGCTCAAAATATTTGCTTTTTAAGATAATTATAAATAATAAAACAAAAATTGTTTACCACTCTCTGCAAGCTAAAAGCACCCATTATAAATGCTTTCCCTACTAAAGGGCTCTATTACAATGTTTATTATTTTAATCCACATATATTTTCTTTTGTTCTTTTCAGTTACTAAGAGGAAATAAGGTTTTTGATGATGATACTATTTTAAGTTGATTTTATTGTTCTCATGCTTATGAAACTCTAGGGAACTAATTTTTCTATTTTTATATGCTAAATTTGAAGATTGTCTTTAATAATTTAAAATGTACAAAATCTATGAATGCTTATATATGAGTAAGTATAATATGTGCATATATGCATATGTATATGTAATCTTTTAGTGTTCCATTGAATAACTGAAATTTGTTTAGTTATGAACAATCACTTCATAGAAAAATAGAGATTTAAATGTATTAAATAATTTGTTTACATGTGTGTGGTTAGTAAATCCTGCTAAGTACTCATTTTCTCTTCTTATGCAGATATATTGCGGCACATTTGTATGTTAGTTGACATTGTGTCCCAGTCGATTTCTAGAATATAGCAAGTATCTCATGGTGACAGAAATATTCTCATACTCACTTTTTACTTGTCATATATAACTGCTTGAAAAATATGATTTGCCAGCAGTATCCCACAGTTCATCCCAAACTAAGCCCTTTCATAGTTTGATAAGACTGAGAATTATAAAATATTGTATACTTGGAATCATATAGCTCACAGATTTTTTCATACTGGTTTATTATACTCAGAAATGTTGACTGACGTTTTTCATCTGTATCTTTACCAGAGTGTATAACTCATTTCTTTTCTTTTTTAAAAATTCTTGTTTATTTTAAATAAAAAATATAAACAACGATTCAAAATTTGAAAATAAAATAATAGGAGATTAACACTGGCCAATATATTGTGTATTGCTATCTTCAAAGTAGTTGTTCAGATTACAAGATATAGACATAAAAAAATGATCAAACAGTGAAAGCACAAATTGTTGTTTTTTTCCTTTACCAAGATGTCTTGGCATCTTGTTTACTTTCAGTAATGCAACTATAAATGTCTGTATGCAGTTTCTTTCAGTGACATATAAAGTGTGGTATTTTTTAAATCAGATTAAATCTGTTAATCTCTGCAAACAGTTGTCATTTCTTTTATTTCAAAAATTCGAAATCATAGGGACTGGGGATTTAGCTCAGTGGCATAAGTGCTTGCCTTGAGTGGTCATCAGTTTGATCCCCAGTACTGATAAAAAAAAATCATGACTTGAAGGTTTTTGAAATATATAGTACATGATCATCATCTACAGTCACTCTGCTGTGCACTAGCACAACAGAACTTCTTAGTCTTGTCTAATCTTGGCTTAGTAGCGCTCTGACCAACCACTCATCATTTCTGCTTAGCCCTTAACCTTGGTCTTTGGTAAGTGCTTTCTGCTCTAATCTTCTGGAAATCAGCTTTTTCACATTCCACTTACAAGTGAGACCAAACATTACTTGCCTGGCCGCACCTGGCTTATTTCATTTAGCATGATCTCTAATTCCTTCCATGTTATGGCAAATGAAAATATTTCATTATCTTTTCTTTAGGTATTTTTTCTCCATTTTAAAATCAGAATGTTTTTGTTATTAAATATTTTGACATGTTTTCATATTCTGGGTATTGAATATTTGTGGGATATGACATGTAAATTATTTTCCATTTCTATATGTTGTTTCTTCACATAATTTATTTCCAACTTTCTGTGTTTAAGATTTGTGTAAGCACAAATTTTCAAACAACATAAATAAATACTAAATGGCCCAGTTTCTGGATCATATAGTAAATATATGTTAAGCTTTATAAGAGATTGCCAAAGTGGCTATATTTTTTTACATTTCTGCAAAAATGTCTGAAAGTTCTATTGTTTCTTTTCTTTGATAGAATTTTATTTTTTCAGTTGTTTGGATTTTAGCTGTACTTTTTTATTTATATCAATTCATATTAATATTTATTGTCATTGTTTCACTGTGTTAACAGGTAGTAGAGTTTTTAAATATATACTCTTTAAAATATTTTTATTTTCTCATGTTTATAAAATATTTCACCATTATATACCCAAAGCCATGTTTGTGTTGTTACAAATTATAAACTTACACATTCAGATCTTTCTTGTACAACTATATTCAGAAATTTTTCTGAAAATTTAAGTACATTAGAAAATCCTACCAAAATATTTATACTTTGTATATCAAAATGCTTTAAAATGTTATTTTCATAATTTAGTAGTATTACTTTAGGAAATAATCTCCAGTGTGAACAATTTGAAGATGAAATTTTCTACAACCATTTTTAGAATTGTTAGACTCTGCATTAACCTAAATTTCAAAGGAAAAAATTATGATTCATTTGCATAATGTGTTTTATGTAGCAAGTAAAATATGGTAAACAGTAATTCTTTCACACACAAAAAAGCATGCAATTTCTTTCCGTGAAAAAAACTTAGATAATTTACACAATCTATGAAATTTAACATGGGCTGATTGTTAAGTAATGTCACTAGTAACTGTTTATTGTCTTTTCACAGAGAAGTCATGTCATATTGGGAAAAATTAGACATGTAGTTCTAGTTTAGAATGAGCAGGATGAAATTATTTTATGGGGGAAATTTAAGTGCTTCCTGTTTTTCCAAATGGGGGAAATGTAGATGTCAGAGTTTATGCATTATAATCAACATCACTTTTTGTGGAGATAGCCTATGTTTTTACTATCTTATTGTAGAAGAAACACTTAAACCAAGGTCAATGTTCCACACACATAGACTAAAGTCATCATGCAGCATAGAATATTTTTCTTTGGAAGAAAAAATAGCACTGTTGTTCTTCACTTATCACACTACTGCAAAACCACCAATCAAGTAGAAACTGCAAAAATAGTTTTAGAAACCATATGGAAAAATTATGATTTTCTGTAATCTTTAAAAAATTCTTCCAAATGAAAAATCTCTCCTATTACTTATTTTTTTTATTGAGAATTAAGAGGATGAACAAAATTACAAACGGGTAGTTACAGCATAGAACCTAACTTATAGTAGGTATCTGATGTAAACTATTAATCATCCCGAGAAACTAAGCATGAAATATCCACAGAAGAATATCCAGAGAGTCTGCACAATGAAAGCAAATAAACAGAAGGTCTCAGGTTGTCCTTCTCAGCAGTGTTCAAACAGCAACTATCCATAAATATGAAAATTTTCTAGAAACGTCAATAATAAAATTCATCAATGTTTTCTTTTCCCATGTTTTTGTATAGTGACTTCTACAAGGCAAAAATTAAAGGTCTTCTCTCCCACGACTCTGAAGGAAATCACCACTATAATAAAAAGCTTTGGCTCTTACACAAAAATCCCTTTGGCAAGTCCTCTGACTTTCTGAGAAATTCAATAAAAAGGTCTTCCCAGCTTTATTAGTTTAGTCATCAAAAACAATGTAATGGAGTTCCCAGACACCAGACAGAAATTAATCTGTGCACATAAAATGACAATAAGAATAAATCAGGATTCTGCCTCAGGTATGCAAGCAGGCAATACTTGAGAGAGCCCATGTAACAATACTACTAACCAAGATAACTCTTTCTAATTTGGTCTTTAAAAGTTAATAAATGCCAGCTGGTAAATGTCACAGTAGACACATTCTCATACATCTTAACACCTTTATGAACAGGTATCTATTCCATTTATTGACCTGTGTGTGTGACCTTCTATGAAAAGTATTACCAATTTAAAACACTCTACAGTGTCCTACAGTATGTGGTTTAATATAAGATAAAATGTCAGTAAGATGATTTTCTCTTTGCTTTTCTGAGTACTCTACCTTCACAGAGGAATGCTGTCAGATAAACACTATCTTAACATAGGGAAATAGGATAGTATCTTTTATGAGTAGCAGAAAGAAGTTAACAAAGCTTGCTGGAAACATTTTTCTTTTACTAGTAAGAGAAGACAGGGGACAGAAGAAAGATAGAATTGAAGAAATTAGAGAGAAAGTAGAAAAATGTAAAAGAAGAGAATGACTGAGGATTTGAGAGCCATCAAGATAAACTGTTTCCTCCAGACGAACACATTCTGCTGAGCTTGGAATTACAGTGATACAGTTGAGAGAAGATATAGGATTGTTGATCTAAAAAATGGTTTTTTAGCCCATTACACATTAAACATTCAATCATTAGTGTCAGAATGACCCAAGTGTCAGTACCAACAATGTCATTCACAGCATTATAAACCATTTCAATCTGTATTCTATTATATATCCTCAATATTCTATCATAGATTTCATGATTATTGCCTATGTAATTAAATGTAGTTTTGTTTGATAATAACTAGGTAGGTATTACCACTTGAACATAAATTTCTAGTTTTGTTGCTCTAATGCCTATCACAAACCAGAAACTTTAAAAAACACACTATAATTATTACATACTTACAAAATCTTATGAACTATACACCATTATAATCTCCACTTTACATATTTATAAATCTGAAAATCTAACAGTTAAGAAAAACTCATTCCTATAATTGCAAGAGATAATTAGAAATTATGTCCAAATTCTAAGAATATGAAATTTTAAAAAATACAAAATATAAGGAGAAATATAATAGAACTATATCATAAGAATCCCTATGACAAATCAAGGGTGATTATTTCTACCATGTAGGAAGTCACCGTTTTTTCTGATATCAAATGAGAACTCATCACAGACTAACAGTAATTAAAATATAATACACAGTTGTGAAATTCAAGTGAGTCAGAAATCATTTCTGATGCTGATGTGGGAAATAACACCAGAATATGGAAACTTAGCTAGAAACTGAAGCTAGACTTACATTCAGGATGTTAGAATAAATGAACAAAGTGTCAGATAGAAGGTAGAAAGAGGAGAACATTTACTTTATGTGGTTTTCTAAAGACAGAGAAAATATTTTGAGTCACAAAGGCAGCTATGATACATATTACTTATTACTTAGTATTACTTATTTTAACTGGACACAGTGAGAGACAGTAGGTATTGAGGGTTTTTGAATGGGTAGATACCCTAAGTAAAAAAAAAAAATGCTATTTCTCAAAAAATACATTTTTTATCTCCTTGACTTTAAGTTTTTGAATTGTTACCAGAGGTGTTGACATATGAACTGCATATTAACTATCCCTATCACCTTTTCTTAATATATATATATATATATATATATATATATATATATATTTTTTTTTTTTTTAATCAGTGCTGGGGATTGAACTCGTGACTGCGGACTTGCAAGGCAGGCACTTATGCCCCTGACCTAAATTCCCACCCCTTCTTAATAATATTGTAACTAGATATCTTCCCAAAGTGAAGTCCTGGCAAAGAAAATTGCAAGCTCTAGTTTTACCTCTGACTTCTGCTGTGGCCTTGAAAACTTTTACCTATAAACAAGGGAAGTTAAATTGATTTGAGTACCTTTTTTTACAGGTCTAGCTACTTAATAGCGCAGGTCTTAAATTGCATGCATCTTCCCGGCCTTTTGCTTCAGCAGAAACCCTAGCTGGATTGCTTCTTTACCAGAGAGAGTGATTCTATATAACTTAGCACCCCTGCTGTGTCCATTGCCATTACTTTCTATTTCCCTTCTGAGAGGAAGATTTAGCAAATTTGACTTTAGGTTTAATACCCTTTAGAACATATCTTCTCTAAATTTCCCCTTGAAACTATTTCAGACTCCTTAATATACCCTGTACCACCAATCATTAGTGTACTTTTTACTGCTACACAGTGTCTGAAAAATAAAATGATCGCATGCATTTATTTTGAGATGTTTTACTAGTTATTTTAAACACTTTTGAGTAGTTTTGCAATAGAATTATTTTTAAGAGGGTAGAAAACAAGGTGACGTGAAAGATACCCTGAAGTATTTACTAAGAAGTTAATTCTGCATGAGACATGATAACCCAATGAAAACAAATGTGTATTAGGCAATCAATTATACCATGTTTGTTATCTTTCCCAAACTGGAGTGACACCAAACTTTCTTCCCTGTTTTATTCTGTGAGCTTCTTAAAAAGTCCCTTCCTGTGAATAAATGTCTTAATGGAAGATCAGAGTAGGGTTCTGCCTATTTTTTTGTCTGTGTGAAGATTAACTGGAACATGCCTCATACCCTGGAAAGCATCAGTATTTAAGTTTCAAAACTAATTACAGGAGTTTTGCTGAATCCTTAAAAAGCAAATCTTCACCTTATATTATTGGTAAATTTTTTTTCTCTTGCTCTTCCATTTATAGATTTTCCTCTTTTAATATAGCCTTAAGTAGACCTGCAAAAGATATCCAGCCTGGTTTTTCTTCTATGAATGGAAAGAATTAAATGAGTGTAATCTATACTGAGAGTTCTTGAAAACAATTCTTGTACTTCTTTGCCCTTCACCATTTGTTGCTTACTAACTTAAGATATGAATATCTAATTTCTGGCTGCAGCAATGGTAGCATTTTCCATGGGCCTTCCTAGTTATTAGTCTTTTACACAATGATAATGACTGCTATTGGAAGCCACCAATATATTTTTACAGCTTTATAGAAGCATATTCACAATTAATGTGTAAAGAACTGTGCATATGGAGCTGGGGATATAGCTCAGTGGCATAAGTGCCTGCCTTGCAGGCGTGTGGTCATGAGTTTGATCCCTGGTAATGATAAAAAAAAAAGAAGAACTGTGCATATTTACTTATTGTATACTATTTGATGAATTTAGAGATACATAAAAACCCATAATATCTGCACAGCAATGAAAACAGTCATATGCAACACAAAGTTTCCCGTGTGTCTCTCTCCTCTCTTTTGGTAAAGCCACTATGTTTTAAGACTCAGCAGTAATTGTTGATATGCAGCCCAATACCACTATCTCTAAACTTCCATGATAGTTCAATTGTTGTCCCTGCCAATTGCCACCATATAACTTGACTTGAATATCAGCATCTGTCCAATTACAGAACTTACTCTGCTTTCTCAGATAAGCAACTGTTCATCTTTAGAAGTATTAAAGGGAGGCCACCAGGAACATCACAGAAACCTGCATCAGGGGTAAAGTAAACTGCCTGGAACCTCCCCTGTGGGCCCATCCAGCCACCAGGAACATAGCAGAAGCTTATATGAGGCATAAGCTGCCTGGAATCTCCCCGTGGGCCCTCCCGTCACCGGGAACATCGAAGAAGCCCGCCCCAGGCTGAAAACTGCCCCGGGCTGCCTCTGCTGGGCCCCCTCTCCCACCTGGAACATCAGAAGACCTCAGCAGGCTCCAGTTAGTGTTAAAAATTTGGAACTTTGCTACCAGGCGGCAAACCTTGGACTACAGCGGATTAACTGTATCAGTGTGGTGAGTATGCCCCTAAAATAGAGGTGTACAGGGGATAAATAGGGTTCCTGTTGCATGGTATACTGTTTTCCCTCCTTTGACTTTTAATCTATGAGTCTCCTTTTGGGTCAGACATGTTTCCTGTATACAGCATATTATGGGAACCTGTTTCCTGATCCATTCTGTCAATCTATTTCTTTTTCTAGGTGAATTGAGTCCATTTATATTTATGGATATCACTGATATGTACTGACTTCACTTTGCCATGCTGTGTTCCAGTTGTTCCAAATACAGGAGCACCCAACTATATAAAACAGATACTACTAGACATGAAACACTAAATACACAAGAAAACAAGACTGAAACCAGATCCAAGCCTATCACCATGCACCAAACTAAAGTCTAGATGGATTGAAGACCTAAATATTAAAACAGAAACACTAAATATCCTTGAAGACAAGGTAGGTAGAAGTCATGGAGACATAGTGGTAGGCAGAGAATTCATGAACAAAGTGCAAACTGCACGGGAAACAAAGAATCAACAACTGGGATCTCATATTATTGAAATCTTTCAGCACTTCAAAGGAGATCACCAAAAGAGTGAAAAGGAAACCCACCGAGTGGGAAAGAATTTCATCCAGCAACCCCTCAGACAAAGGACTTGTGTCCAGAACATATAAAGAATTGAAAAACATCAAGCCCCCCAAATTCAAAGACCCTCTCCAAAAATGGGCATCTTAGAGGAAGATATACAAATGGCAAATAAATACATGAAGAAATGTTCACCATCACTATTCATTCAAGAAATGCAAATTAAAACAACATTGAGATTTCACCTCACTCCAGAAAAAATAGCGATCTTCAAGAAATCAACTAATAACAAATGTTGGCGAGGCTGCGGGAAAGGGGAACACTGCTCCACTCTTGGTGGGAATGTAGGCTGGTGCAACCATTATGGAAATCCATATGGAGAATTCTCAGAAGACTAGGATTGGAAGCTCCATTCAATCCAGATATTCCCCTCCTGAGTATTTTCCCAGAAGAACTGAAAAGTTCATATCACAGTGGTATATGTGCACCCATGTTCTTAGCAGCACAATTTGTAATAGCTAAATCTCGGAAACAACCAAGATGCCCATCTACTGCAGAGTGGATGAAAAAGATGTGGTATTTTTATACAATGGAATATTACTCAGCTATAAAAAAGGATGATCTTGAGGCCTTCATAGGTAAATAGAGACAACTTGAGATTATCCTCTTTAGTGAAATATATAAGAATCATATTTATAAATATCATATTGTGTCTCTAGTGTAAAAAGTAAATAAAAATTATAAGTGTAATAAAACCAAAATGTGTAATTGCTATTGTAAAAAAGAGGAAAAGAAAGTGCTCTAAGGGATATAACTGCATTTATGTTTGAGTGTGTAAAATAGATGACCATATTGCTGAATCTTTTCTGGATCTTTGAGCAGAACTGTTTGCAGTCTCACTGTTTGAATGCCTACTATGTATCCTTTAACTTTGTAACTTGAACAAGTACATCCAATATGACAATATGTAATTTATAAACTAGTGATTTATTAGTGTTTTTTTCTTTTTCCTTTTTTCTTTCTTTTTCTTTCTTTCTTTTCTTTGCTACCCTTTTTTCTACTTTACTTTTTTTCTTCTCTTTAAATAAAATTTTTAAAATGTATAATTTCTATTGTAAAAAAGAGGAAATAGGAAGTGCTATAAAACATATAACTGCATGTATATTTAAGTGTGTAGGATTGATAACCATATTTCCAAGTTCTTATTGCATTGTTGAGCAGATCTGTTTTCACTCTCACTGCTTGAGTGTCCACTTTGTGTGCTTTAATTTTGTAACTTGAACAACTATTTCTAAAAGAACATTATGTAATTTATCAACTAGTGATTTCTTACTGTTTATCTTTTTTTAAAATTCTGTAATATTTCTATCCTTTTTCTGTTTTTTTTCACTTTAAATAAAAAAATAAATAAAGTATTAAGGGAAATTGATGTTGTTGCATGATAGAATAGTATGAGGATTAAAATTATGCATTTAAGATCCTCAAAGAACTAATTTGACAAAATTTTCATATTTGTTATTATAATTTAATGTTTGATTATAGTAATAAGATGACAAAGAATATGATACAGATGAAGTGCTTAAGTGGACAGAAATTGTTGGGTGATAGACAATAAGTCAAAAATTTGATTTACAGAGACAATTGAAATATATAGATATCCATCACTAAACATACACACTTTAACCTCATGTTTTTAGGAATATGTAAAGTTAATAATTTTTCTGTTTTGATAATCTGGCATACTCTGTCTATTTTAATTCCATATTAAAACTAGGTGATATAGTATAAAATAAGACATGTAATCATTTTGATTGCATGATATGTACTGATTCATATTTGTGATCTTAATTACTTTTACATTCTACAATACTAATTTAAGCAACTTAGAATATTAATAAGAGAGATGGACTAGTAATAATGCAAATGATCATGGAATAACTTCTTGTGCACACTGTTTACATAGGACACCTCTTTAGATTCCAAAAGGATGTGTCTCTCTGAATTTAGGAACCTAGATATAATAACTTCTATAATACATGTACCAAAAAAAATAAACAGTTCTTTTTAAAAATTCAATCAATAAAATATGTATAACTGGTGAAGTTCTTGGGGATGTTCTAGAACAAACATTATGATCAAATATAACTTACCATGGAGTGTATCATCTGTACATGTCATTTGATTTGAATTTTTGAATTAAAAATTATTAGCAATAAGGCTAATACTATCTCACAATATAATTTCTTTTCAAGCAAGTCATTCCTAATAATACGAAAGATTTATATAAGAATAATATTATATTATTATCCTTGGTAGTGGAATAAAAGAAGTCATCAAAATATAGGTTGCTTGTTAAGTAAAACAAGAAATATATAGAGTTTTTAGTGTATTTTGACAATGTTTACAGTGACTATGTTATCACACAAGTAATTAAAGAGCTTATAATTTAAGGATAAACATCAGTGTATAATATAATAAAACAAGACAGACAAATAGATACCTATTTACATGGAGGAAAATAACTAAAAAGACACATGATACAGCAAAAATATGAATAAGTACATTCTGCCCTTAATGGTTTTGTATCACATGAGCAAATGCTTTAAGTAGTCTGTAATTTCTCTCTTCTGTAAATTGCTATTTTCATTTACTTCAAAGGGTAAGTTAAAAAATTTACTTAAAATAACAGGCCCACAGTAAACACAAATAAATTTCAATGATTATTATGTTTACTGCTTTATTGATAGTAATTAAGTGTAGGGATTGAGGATTTTTTTTCTGTCTTATCACCCATCTTATAATTAATGCATGTGTGCATAAAGAATGAAATTGGAACTCAGTTGTTGATGTTATCTCTCTTTCAATTATAAGTTTACTTCCAAATACTAGAGATGCCTTCTTTTAAGTGCTAGATGATCATTTCTATTTTTGATTACAAACAAAGGTACAGTGCAATTAGAGTACTCTTTCTTTCATAACAGTAAAAAGTAAATTCCTGACAGTGAAGCAACTCTTACAAACTGCAAAGAGTACCCAAGAAGAAAATATGTACGTATCATTTCAATCAAGTAGGATTTTCAAAAGTGCAGTGCAGATTGTATCTGCATTTTTAAATATCTAGCTTTATAAATTTAAATAAATCACAATATAAAATATTAAAACTCATCCTAGAAAGACCAATTATGGACAGGAAAGAGACTTGAGTATACATTCACTGGGTAGAGCACATTAGTTTTTTAAGTTCTACTAAGTTTTTCCTTCCATTGTCCTGCAAATAATGACTACAGGTCTTAATAAACTGTTTGAAGTATATGAGAGCTTAACTCTTCAGCATCTACCATCAGAAACTGTTTTTCTCAGGGAAATCTCCAGTATTCAGCTCCATCAGGGTACATAGAAGGGGATTTGCTAGAGCTCTCTCTCTCTCTCTCTCTCTCTCTCTCTCCCTCTCT